>OX451386.1:21213925-21445331 GCA_949629135.1 Eremobia ochroleuca | reverse complement strand
GGATGGTGCATTGCTGGGTATCAAATGAAAGGGTTTAACTAGCACATTCCAAAAATATAAATCTTACTGAAATAAGACCCGACATAAATAAATAAAAAATAAGTTTAAAAACTAAAACCCGACTACTGAAAAGGTTGAATCAAGAAAGTACCTTCCCGTGGTTGTCTATGCTATCAAAGCGTATAAGTATGTTAGTACAGCGGCATGCGACCACGGGAATGTACTTTATTTATTTATGTTACCATTTAACATGTTTTTTGTTGTTTAAATTTCTTGTTCCACCCTTTTCAGTAGTTGGGGTTTAGTTTCTAAACTTATTTCTTATGGCAGCATTATATTATTTAAATGCAACATCCTTCAGTAAACCAACTGCACCCCTCAAGGAATACGACCTTCCGAATTAACTTCAGACCTACATACCTCGTTGAAAACAGCAACACGTAATAAGCCCGTCCAATTGTGCGAGTTAGTTCCCGCGCTCGCCGCCGTATATTTGTAGAGGGCGCTGGGGAGTGCTGAGGTGAAATATTGCAGTTCCCTCATTATGCTGAAAACTGTAGCGGAATTTGAAAATATTTTCTGCGGATGTGGATTTTAATGTGAACACAAGATAAAAATTACTCAGTTACTATGTGGCTGTATTTTTATTCTAATTTATTAGGTGACTAAGAGATTATTTTTGCTAAAAATTAAATATTTATTATGAGGCGACAGTTCGTAATTATAACAAACTAGCGACACGCCCAAGCTTTGCATGGTTTTTTCACGACATGCCAAAAAAACAATCCTCATAATTATGGAAGTAATTAAGTAAGTATTATTGTATCACATAAGTATAAACATAAAACCTTTCGGGATTCTCTAAATGATGGTGAAAACAGTATCAAAATCCGTTGCGTAGCTTAGAAGAACAACACGGTCATACGGTACCTCGTTGAGACCAGCAAAACACCATAAAAACATCCAATGATACGAGTTAGAGCCCGCGCTCGCCAGCGTATATTTATAAAAGGCGCTGGGGAGCGTTGAAGTGAAATATTGCAGTTCCCTCATTGTATTGAAAACTGTAGCGGAATTTGAAAATATTTTCTGTGGATGTCGATTTTAATGTGAGCACAAAATAAAAATTACTTAGTTACTAGGTGTTTTTAACACGCTTTTATTAGTTTCACCTGTATGTTTGTTTGTATGTAACTGGCTCGTTTGGGCTTGATTTTGCCCCAGTTTAAACGTTGTAGACTTATCAACGACCGACGACAATACAATATTGTCATAAAAAAAGTTAAAAAAAATAGTTTAAAAAATCCATAAAATAAATAAATAAAATGTAGTTTTAAAAAACTAAAAACACACGCTTTAATAGCAAATCGAACTAAAAATCAGAAAATAACTTTTAATTTAAAATTCTTAAATAAAAATAAAGTTATGGAAATAAAAACGAATTTCATTGTAAAAAAAACGTGGGGTGCTCAATATGGATTGTTGTAAATATATAATTAGTAGTTTTTTGTAAAGTAGAGTTAGTATAGAAATATGATAAAAAGCACCCCACGCTGGGACTTTAAGTTTTTCTATGGGATCAAACATGAAATCACGAAAAAAAAAATCAACTCTTCCCTACATTTATTTATTTATTTATTTACCTTTTATGTACACACATATATAAACAGATAAGAAAAAACAGAACAGAAAAATAGGTACAAAGGTGATGCTTATTACACAACTCGTCAAAATGTAGGGAATAACTGATTTTTTTTTCGCGATTTCGCGTTTCATCCCATAGTAAAAGTTGTTCATAATGATGAGTACAATGAACCATTATGACGTTGGGCGTTATTTAAGTTACACTTAATAAGTTAAGTACAAAGGTTAACAAAGGATCATAACAGGCAAAATCTCAATAAAAATATTAGATTTCCTACTTTTACCTACTCGGTGATAGCATGTGTTAAGCAATGTAATGTAGCAGTCTAAAATAAACATTTATTTACTAGACAAAACAATAATTCCAGTATGGTACTACTGTTATGAGCTGCTGGGAATTTTCTTGGAAAATCGCGAAGAAAATTTCGTCTCGCCCCAGATATTTTTATCGTGGGAAACTGAAGCTCTGAAAGAATGTAGGTGCTAGGAAATTCACTGGTTAGGACTTCGACGAAATTCAAATTTACTAATTTAATTTTTTTTATTTTTTTTTTTATTTTTTTTTTTTTCGTTTTTTTGCAATCTGTGTGTCAGTGTCAGGTTGGGTGTTGATTGCATGATTCACGACTTTCAATTTTGTTTTTAGTTTTTACGTAACTTTAGTGAAATAGTGTAATCTATACAACGTGTAACGTTAAATGTGCAAAGCCTCAGACACCCCAACTGATTTTTAATTCAAATGACCTATTTCAGAGAGAAAATAAGTCATTAAAAAATTGTAAAGGTTTTATGTGCTGTTTTAGTTTTACTGGCCTTTCTGATCCTTTCTTGCGTCTGCGACGACGCTTTATCGAGAGAGGAGTCGTCACCGGGCCGCTGCGCCGCGCTGACATTGACTTGCTTGACTTATTAATAAATAGACACGGCAACGTTTTTAATGAAGATTTTTTGAAAAATGTGACCCGTATTAAAAAGTGGTTCAATTAATTCCACTCGTTTCTACTCGTTATTCTGATCAAACTATTTTCAGGTTTTGCGCATTTAACGTTACACGTTGTATACAATGTGGAAACCACATATATGCAATAAATTATACTACATACTTGTTATCGTATTTTCTGACGATATACAAAAAAATAACGATATAGGTCGCGAAAAAAATCAGCTGTTCTCTACATTTTGACAAGTTGAAAGTATGTAAATTAATATAAGGAACAGCTGATTTTATTTCGCGACCGATTTCGTTAATTTTTTGTATATCGTCAGAAAAGGCGATAACAAGTACCTTTGTGACATAATTTATTGCATATATATGTGGTTTCCATACTGTATAATTTTAGAATAATTCATGTTATTCTCTTCGTCGTATCAGTATGTAAACACCTAATAATAAGGAACGAAGAGTCCACATTGAAGTTAACGGTAAGTATGTACTAGCTATAGGATTCATATACAGTTTAAGCACTCTATAAGCTTCAAAGTGAAGCACACGTGAGCCTCGAAGTGCCTGTTATGGGACCTGTCGTCGGTAGGGTTGGCAAATAAAAAGAAGAAGGGTCGTAGCGTTATGCTGAGCGATGGCCGTTTTGCGTGGATAAGACGCATAGTTTCCCCAACTTTTTATGTGTTTGTGTTCTTTTTCTACGTCATATTTACCGCAAATAAGCGTATTTTCTTAACAGATAAACATGCCAACAGGCTGAAAAAGTAAAACCAGCAAGGTATGCTCAGAACAATATTTTTTTTTCTATTTAGTTGTATATTTTAGTTTAGAACCTGGTACTTGGTGACACACCTACACTGTCCTCTCAACACTGTAATATGAAAACATTGTAAAGCCAATTATTTTAAATGAGTATCTAACCGTGGAGTGTCTTGCCGGCTCTTGTCCGTAGGAAACGACCAATTAGAGCCGTGCACCTAGCTTCTGTCATTTCATAAGTGCCCATGTAGATTTATGTGAAATAAACTTTTTATGGATAAGAGAGAAGTCTGTATCAGAAGCTACGCTAGGAAAATGTGTATTTCCACCTAAAGGCCGACACAATGAGCGGTGAAATCAGGGATTTGCTCTTCAACCTGTTTTTGGAAGCTAGGTCCTTTCACAGCAATTTCACCTCTGATTTTGCATCACTGTCCAAATCACAGGATCTTAATCTCATTCTAATAAGGTCGCTATTGGGTCGCTACCACTGACAGGTCTGTCAAAATCATTATGATCTTTATTCTCGTCACAATAAAGTTGCTGCTGTAAGAAGTAAAAGAGCTGTGAATGGACTGTAGTCATATAGTGATGGTTCGCCCTTTTCATTTATCATGTAATTTCGGGAAAATAAGGGTCCCAAAAATGCCCTTACAAAAAACGTTGTCTCTAAAATGTTGTTGTAAGCGTTTATATACAACGTGTAACGTTAAATGCGCAAAACCTGAAAATAGTTTGATCAGAATAACGAGCAGAATTAATTGAACCACTTTTTAATATAGGTCACATTTAAAAAAAAATCTTCATTAAAAACGTTGCCGTGTCTATTTATTAATAGGTCAAGCAACCCAATGTCAGCGCGGCGCAGCGGCCCGGTGACGACTCCTCCCTCGATAAAGCGTCGTCGCAGGCGCAAGAAACGATCAGAATGGCCAGTAAAACTAAAACAGCACACAAAACCTTTACAGTTTTTTTAATGACTTATTTCTCTCTGAAATAGGTCAATTGAATTAAAAATCAGTTGGGGTGTCTGAGGTTTTGCGCATTTAACGTTACACGTTGTATAGGAAACGTACATATGTGTCAGCTGTGACCATTCAAAGTACATTATGTGCGTACACACATAGTAAAGTGCCTGTCACAGGTTGTTTTATAAGGTTGACTGGAAAACCTCTACATAAAAAAAAATAATAAAAAAAGCCAAACAGGAAGGACTAGCAAAAGATAGTTTTGTGTGGAAAAGGGAGAGATAGTTACATTAGATTAGAATAATCGATGATAGTGGTCCGGTGTTAGAAGCTCAGACAGACGAGATACGTAGGTAAAGATATAAGACAAAGCTATTTATATCTATACATATTTTAATGTCGTTTTTTGTGTCTGACTGTGTGCTTGCGTTGTTGTTCTAAACTTCGCAAAGGATTTAATGCGGTTTTTACCATAGTTTAGATAATTTATTCCGAAATGTTTGTATGTAAAATAAATGTATATTAAACTTTAAAACAGAAAACTCGATGTTTTGTCAAGACGTAAAAAATGTGAAAAAGCGAAGCGGGCCGCTAGTCACTGATAATCTTAGAAAAATATTTGTCTTAGTTATACAGTCTTCCTGTAGCATAATTAATCTATATTGTTCTCACTGCAGGGACACAGGCCTCCTCTTTGTGAGAGGGAATGGCCTGTAATCTACCACGCGGGCCCAGTGCGGGTTGGTAGATATCACATGTCTTCGACTTTTTTTTTTGGTTCTTGGACATGCCGGTTTCCTCACGATGTTTTCCTGCACCGTTTTGAGAACAGTGGTGATGAAATAATTCACACGAAGTGAAGCGTCTGTCAGGGTTCGAACCTAGGACCTATATCTCGTAAGTCGCGGTCGGCCACCACTGAGTTTCACTCATCTTCCTGTACTTGAACGTAAATAAGGCTTTATTTTAGCACAAATAACGAAGACTCGTAACGTACAAAATTGCTTGTGAAAGAAAACATAAGGCAGACGTAGATTTTGTGTAAATCCCCTTTACGTCTCTTGTGCGTTAAACAATGATAAAGGTATACATATAAGAATTTACCGTAAATATTGCAAGTACATAGCAAAAAAAAGGACAAATAATATAAAGTAAAAAATTAAAGTCTAAAACCAGAAACCCAAAACCCAGAATTTTATTAATACTTATTTATTTTTTATTGAAGTACAGCGTTTCTTGTCAAGTTCAAGGCACACGGCGTCTTCTAATCTGCTGTGGTTGATAGACTGACTAGTCGTAATCAGCACTTCGCCTCCACCTTCATCTTTTCCTCCAAAGTGTGGATATCTCATCTTTCTTCAAAACAAGAGTAAATATGCGTCTTCTGGACTCGCTCGTTCCATCATAGACCCATCGTTTTCCACCAGGTGAGAGCGTCCAGAACTGGCCGTTTTGCAATAAAAAAATCTAACATTTGGTTCTGTTTTTTTATGTCCTTCTACAACACAACAAACGATGAGTGATCTCAGAACGGGCCGAGGGTCTTACTGGCTCTTACTGTCTAAAAGTGCACGGTGTTTCTCCTCGTCACTTCGGGCTGAAGTGCGGGGACGCATTTGCACTCTCCACAATCACCTCAAGTTATAGTTACCTACAACAACTCCAGTAGACACTAGGTATCCATACCAGCATTTTTATAGAATTTACTTAAATGCAATTAACTTTCCACAAAAGTTTCCACCGTGCCAACCCTAACAACGTCACAGTTGAATCCAAAGCTAAAAGAAATCCAACTGATAACGAATAGTTCGCGATATTTAAATATTCTATTCGTAACCTGGGTTATATCGAGGGGATATGTTCGGCACTCCTTCTATTAATAGATATCTCCTTTTATTATTGTACTTGCGTGGGAAGTTATTCAAGTGGAGGATTTTGCATGTTCACAATAGAAGAAGTCGTAATAGTCCTTCTGAAAAAGGAAGTTATAATTCCATTCACGATGTTCCAGTAAAAGTACAGACACAAACTTTTCAACCTTCAAAAATGATCGGAAAATTGGAAATACAGGTCGTTATTAGTCAGGTTGAAATCTAAATTTGACTTCTTCCAGAGTCAATCTTACATGCATGACATTTGATGAGACTCATACATTGCCTAAGTTATACGTAGCACAGATGTACAGACGCCAGCACATAAAGCTACTGCAATCTGTCAAATCTCTTTAATAGATTTTCAAATTTATCGCTAAAGTATAAGGTTCAAAGTTGATTGGAAAAAATTGACAGTTTCGGGTAGCTTGGTGTGCTGACGTGTACGCTCGCAGTCGTTAAGACTACGACAGACGTGCGTGCTGTGCAGTAAGGCATAGATAACCCAGCATATTCGTTGGTCTAGTGGTCGTAAGGATTGCTGGTGAGGTCTTGGGTTCGATCCCCAGGTCAGGCAAACTGTAATTGGGTGTTTCTATCTGAGTGAATTTCTCAGTAGCAGCTCGGAGTCTGGATTATGTGTACCCGGTTCATGGCAATATGCTAGCCCCCTATTATATGAAACTTAAACATAACTGCTTCCCCAACCCTTCAGGGAAAACAAGGCGTTATGTTACAGCCTAACAGCTTTCATTATAACAATAAAAAAAAGAATATAAAAAAACATTGCTTTTTAGTTTTTCTAGTGAGGTACACCATTTTACATTGAATATCCAAAAAATAGGTATAGTTGCTATGAAATGGAAAAAGAAAGAACCATGCTTTCTAAATTATGGCAATAAATATTCGCAAAATAAATTGTTAAAAGCAAGTAAAAAAGTGAGCTGGCGAGTTGCAAGCGTTCTAACTAATATGGCAATGTCTGCAAGTTATTAGCGGCTGTTTAGTTTGTGCAAGCTATTTTACTTGCAGCAAACAAATCTCAAGTCGCTTCTAATTAATGTTTCTGTTACCGCGGGCATTTTAAAGTTTTTGCAGTCACAGCTGAGCACTGTTTTTGTGCTGGGAAAGATATTATTTTTATTTATATATACTTTACAGAAAATACATAACAAAAAATATTGTGATTTATTATAATAATGTCCCGTGGGTTTTGTAAGCAGTTGGTAGGAAACTAACTAGGTTCCTATATCCATTTGAAAACACTATAATCAATCATCGATTCATTGGACACACGAAGAAATATAGGCTAATTTTTATTACAGCTCCTTGAAAAGCCCAAATGAGAATGCTTAATTTTGGCTAATAGTTAAATTAAACACACCACACACACGCCACATCACACGTTTACCACGCAAACTATACACATACTATGCAAAGAAAAGAAAAGAAAGAGAAAGAAAAAGTATTTATTGCGACTCGTACAGGAAGATCGCAAACTAAACTAACCACAGTCAAAAATAACAAAACCAAATTATAAGAAAAATGAAACAGAAAGTCCTATAAAATGTCGCAGCGCTGGTATTCTGATAGGGACCTATGTGATGTCACGGGCAGTTACATAAAATTATAAAATAGATATTTGTAAAATATTAGCAAATAAAATAAAATATTATTAATTTAACCCGCGCTAGACGTAACCTCATTACTTGTCTATGCTTTGACTGTCAGAGGCATTCTGTGGCATTGCTGTGACAAGCAAAGGGCCGCACGCGCCGATCCTCCAGCGATAGTAAATAAATACTTTGTAGTACAGACGCCAGCACATCAAGCTACCCAAGACTGTCAAATTTTCACAATCAACTTTGAACCTTATGCTTTAGCGATAAAGTTGAAAATCTATTAAAAAAATTTGACAGATTGTAGTAGCTTGATGTGCTGGCATCTGTACATTACGGCTGTCTTGATGTCATACCTGAAATCACCTCCCTCACACTGAAACACACTGGAATTCGTACCCCAAGCCCCAAGGCACAGACTAACTGTCTAATTTGGGGACTAATTATTACCTGGACAATAAATATTTTCTATTTGTATAATTTTTATATTTAATTCTTTTAAAGCTTCTTAGAGCTTGGAGCCTTGTAGATGAAATAAAGCTCGGTAAATAGGCTAAAATGTTTGAAGAAGTTCTCTTTCACACGCTGTCTACATTTCTCTATCTATTGTCCTATCGCAAGTATGCTGGAAGAGATTTCTTATGAAATAAGTGTCACCTTTGCACCTATTTTCCTGTTCTATTTTTTCTTGTCTGTTTATATATTATGTGTGTACATAAATGGTAAAATAAATTGATTAGTGAATAACGGGTCTGTTGCATGTCTGTCCTAACCCTTGAAATTACTTTGTGCAAGTACTTAAGATATTACAAAAATACATTTTCCTCTGTTTCAACGTCAAAGTCCTAAAATCAAATCCATTTTCCATAAGTAAAAGTAAATAGAGATGTTCATGTTCTTTCAGATCGAATTACAGCGAGCAACGAGTTGCATGACGACAAATTTTATTACTGAAGTATCATACATATGTATGGAATAGGGATGCCGTGTTTGAGCTTATACGTACCAGGATTGAGTGGATAATCCAGTTACAAAATCTGCACTGGCTGATATGTGGAGTTGAATTTTTGATGCAAATTTGCTCAGTTTTGTTAATAATTGACATACGTACATACACATATAATACGCCTTCTTCCTTCCTTCTTCTTAGACGGAAACATGGTATTTTACTTTTGTTTATCTAAGTTTTAATTTAGTTTTTACGTTAAACTCAGTGTTAATTTATTACATTAACTATTCATGCACTTTCTAGCCTGAAGCACAGGTTCAACCTAGTTCAGGCAAATTAGCAACTGTGCGCTATTGTAATTGTTAAGGTATTAACTGTGAATGTAACCCCTTTTTATAAATAAACGATTTTATTGTTATTATTATTTATTACTGATTAATTTTCAGACGAAGATGTTTATGGGCGTGTTAATAATTTCAGTATCTTCTTTTCTCCTAGCAGATAATATTTGAATATGATTACTAAACAAATAGAAAAATAATAAAAGTCTGGCTGGTTATAAAAGGCAATTTAATGCAGCTATTTGTGTTTGATCATAAGTAATTAGGCATTCTTCTTAATACAACTACATTCACCTCTTTTAATGTATTTTCTTGAAGTAAATGCATTAAAAGAGAGTGAAGACTTGGACCATTTTCCTTTAAGATTTACGTCCTACCAACATCCTATTTCCAATTTAGGAGCGCCGCAAACCAGACGACTCCGTACCGAGACGGCCGCATCCTCCGCGCAATTCAATTTAGAAAGGATTTGCCTTTTATACCCACGTGAAGTAAAATCTTTAACGTGAAGGTCTTTGTCAATATTTGTTTAGGATAGATCTTTTATGTAGCTTCAGATTGTGCTTCAAATAGATTCCTAATTACAGCGATGCGGACAAGTTCTTCGACGCCTAAGTGTTCTTTGTTTTTGTATTTATTTATATAGCAAGTTAGTTACTCATTTAATTTAGTATCTAGTGTAAATAGTAAGTTATCTGTAAACTATTCAAATAAATATCTTTAAGTGAAAAAAAAAAATAGATTTAATATAGTGTCTTCTTTGGTTTATTTATAGATGTGTTTTAAATATTGCTTGGCGGCAAACGTATGGTGGTAAGTAAGCCTTTCTTGTAGAAACTCTTTAAAGAAAACCTTGAATTGCAAACATTTTCCCATTTTGTTAATGTTGGCTTATGAGCCTCGCTTTTTTAGACTTTTTGTCTAATTTCTGCAATCCTGTGAGCCCAACGGCCATAAGGCAAAGCATAATTTTGTCTTCTAGCTTTACTTATTTTCATTCGTCCAATTGCATAAATACCTAGATTCAGAAGGTCGTTTTTGAGATGAAATTATATTAATTACCTAATATTGTAGAGTCTATTCTTTTGACAAAGAGATCTGATTGACTTAGTTATAAGGACTTTTTAAAAAGTCCTTAGACAGTTCAAGTTGAGTTCTCGGTTTATTTTTTTGTGAAAAAAGTAAATTTATAAATTGTGGAATGTTGACCCTTGAGACTTACTGAAGTTTCCTTTAGTATTTAAGGAGGATTCTTATGAAAAGTTTAATATTTTTCATGATCTATTTGAAGTTTTATGGATTGGGTAGAAGAATGTTGAGCCATTATCATCAGCCTAACTTTTCCCAACTATGTTGGGGTCGGCTTTCAGTCTAACCGGATGCAGCTGAATACCAGTATTTTACATGGAGCGACTGCCTATCTGACCTCCACAACCTGGGTTGTGTTACTGGGTAATATGATACCCCTTGCCTTGGTAAGACTGGTTGTCAGACTTTCGGGCTCCTGGCTACCCGTAACGACTGTCAAATATCCACGAATGACAGCCGGGACCAACGGCTTAACGGCTTAACGTGCTACTGAGAAATTCCTGATGGAAAACTCAATAACACATTGCCCCTTCTGGGAATCGCCCAAGACCTTTGAATTATAACAATCATTTATTTGAATTATAACACATATACATAAGTAGTTTAAACAGTTGTTGTAACAAACTGGTTAATTTTTGGTAACGAAATAATCTTCCCAAATTCTTGGTAGCCCTCTAAAATAATCTTCCCCAACACCTTTGAATTATAACAAACATTTATTGCATTGCTTATGCCAACACGATATGAGGGGCCCTTGGCTAAATAATAACAGGCGCACAGGTCGATCGATCAGGTTAAGCTACGCTTGCCGCGGTTGGTCTTTGGATGGGTGAACATCTTTACATACCGAGACCCTCCATGCCTCGGAAAGTACGTTAAGCCGTTGTTCCCGGCTGTCATCCGTAGATCTTTGACAGTCGTTACGGGTAGTCCGAAGCCCGAAAGTCTGACAACCAGTCTTACCTAGGTGTATCGATTTACCCACTAACGGGGTTGTGGAGGTCAGATAGGCACTCACTCCATGTAAAATACTGGTTTTCAGCTGCATCTGATTAGACCGGAAGCCGATCCCAACATAGTTGGGAAAAGGCTCGGCAGATGACGATGTCAACACGATATAAGTAAATAAAACAGTTCTTGTAAAAAACTGGTTAATTTCTGGCAACGAAATAATCTTCCCAAAATCTTGGTAGCCCTCTAAAATAATCTCCCCAAAACGTTTAAGGGACGAAGATAATCCTTCCACGCAAATTAGGGTCGGTAACTTTCGGTAAGTGTTGGTGGACTTTTATCTGTTAACACTTGAGCCGACCGGACAATTAGGAACTTCGTGCACTGTTGGCAATCTTCGGAAGGCGAAGCTTGTTGATTTGGTATTTCTGTAGTAGGTATGATAGGGGTAAGGGTGATTTTATAGCAAAGGTGTCTTGTATGGATCAGAATGTTGGGCTACAAAAGGGATGACTGAAAGGCAATTGCATGCAGCTGAGATGAGAAACTAAGAGGGATGTGTGGTGTTACATGAATGGATGTAATAAGAAATTAGTTTATAAGAGGATGTCTGAAAGAGGCACCGGTAACTGCAAAGTTGTGTGAATATCGGTTGTCATGGTATGGGAATGCAATTAAGAAGAAAGGAAGAAAGTTTTGAGTATGAATGGAGAGGGTTATAAGAGTGGGGGAAGACCAAAGAAACAATGCATGGACTGTGTGAAGAATGATATGGTTAGAAAGGGGGAGTTTGTTGCGCCACTTCTTCTTCCCAGCGAAAGCACTAGGAAGTGGTGAAGGGCGGGCGTTTTGGGGGACTGTCTTTTGTAATTTTGACGTTCGAAAAGTGCTGATTCTCAGCCTAGTTTGAATAAATGACTTTTGATTTTGATTTTTGATTTTGGTGCCTACCGAGACGACGAGTAATAGAGAAGTATGGAAGAAAAATACATGTTGCGCCGACCGCAAATAAATTGGGATAAAAGCAGGAGAATATAATTACACTATGCACATTTATGAGACAAAATTCATGTTCTATGCCATAATCAATGAGGGCAACAATTAGCTTACTTATACATTACAGTAAAAACCATTTTATGTATAGTTTCTTTCAAACAAAGAAGGGAAAGAGAGGGGCTTGTGGCTAAGTCATAACAGCCGTACGGGTCGATCGATAACGTTAAGCTACGCTTGTCGCGGTTGGTCCGTGGATGGGTGACCATCTTCACACACCAAGACCCCTCCATGCCTCGGAAAGCACTTTAAGCTATTGGTCTCGGCTGTCATTCGTGGATCTTTGACAGTCGTTACGGGTCGTCAGTAGCCCAAAAGTCTGACAAGCAGTCTTACCAAAGGGTATCGTATTACCCAGTACCTGGGTTGTGGAGGTCAGATAGGCAGTCGCTCCCTGTAAAATTCTGGTATTCAGCTGCATCCAGTTAAGACTGGAAGCCGACCCCAACATAGTTGGGAAAAGGCAGGCAGATGATGATGATATTGTTTCTTTCAATAATCCTGACAAATTGCTTATTTTTTTTACTGATATCAAAATTAGTTTCAGTAGCTGGTGCTGGAGCATACTTTTTAGTTAATCCACCGGCACCTGTGCCAGGTGAGGGGCAAACATTATAATTATATATTTTATCGATTAATTATAAATAACTATACCTTCTGCCCGCGACTTGGTCCGCGTGAAATTTCTTGTTCCCTGACCCATCCCGTTGCATCGCATCGCCTGCCCAAGCTGCTACTTATTTTCACTTAGCGTTATTTCTGACTTTGAAGAAACAATAATTTTTCAAATCCGACTTAGTTCCAGAGATTAGCGTGTTCAAACAAAACAACAAATAAATTCTTCAGTTTTATTATTATAATAGATACATACTCGTACATAAAAACGAATTACAATTATTATTAGTTAGTATTAAATTTGATTAATTATTTATAGTTCCAGCGGTACACTTACATTGCAGTTCGTACAACAATCCAGTATGTCATCTTGACTGCTAAATGTGATCCCGAACCTTCACATGTAGCAGTCAATCAAAAATTGATCAAAATATTCATGCGTCACAAGCCATCATACAGTGCCGCCATTGTAGTTACCAAGTCAAACGCTGTTCCACGTCCCTGCACATGACACGCCAAACATTCAGTCAATTGTTGAACTAAACATCAGTCAACTGTTGAACGGCAAACATGAAACACTTTGAGTTCGGGTATTGTTCGAAGTGTCAGCTTCAGCTGTGCCAATCACTGTTTACCTCCACATCATCACTCTACCGTTCAGCTTACCCTAGTTTACATAGCCTAGTTTACATAGAAATTTGAGTAAACTTGGCTTAATTTAACATCATTGATGTTTACAGTTGCGGAGTACGGTTGATAGCATAATGCTTTGCTCATTTGGATATAGATAATATTTTTAAAAAAAGGAACAGTGTTGGAATTAGGTAAAACTAGCTGTTCTGAAGATAGTAAAACCACGATAACCTGCAAATGAAGCAAAAGAAACTATTAAAATAAAAATATTATAATCGAAACTAGCTAAAATATGGCGTCAAAAAATTTCCTCCGCATCGCTGTCGACTGGTAATGTACCCAAGAGAAAGGCGGCATTGCCTCGTATGGCATTTGAAATGAGTTGTTGTGTAGCCTCTGGCCAAACTAAAAGCCACCCCTAAATAAAAGTAATGTTTCAAATTCACGAACTGAAAAGCATCACTTTTCATTTTTCACCGGCAAAAATTTGGAGTGTCACTCTTGTCTACTGTCAGTACTGTATATTTGAAGAGAGCTTACTTCCCCTATCTGCACCTTTCATCGTAGCGTTTGTGCTAGCTGTATCTCTAAGCTTTTTCATATTTTTTACATTTCCAATTAGTACAGTGCTGATACGAGCAGCGCAGTGCTGCTAAGTCTGTCGGTGTGCGATTCAAGAGCACTCGATACTGACAGGAGGGGGCGCGCCTGCAATAAACTGTACTGCAATGAGATTCAGCGCCTGTAGGTTTGTTGATAGCAATGTTTAATATTAATGATGAGCAACTCGCTTGGATCCTGTTTAGATATTTATAGGATAAGAAATATAAACATAATAAAAGCAGTGTCTCAAGATGAAAGTCTGACCAATTTTCATAAAATTTGGTATGGAGGTAGCTGACGTCCTGGATTAACACACAGGCTACTTTTTGTCCCGATGTTTCCACGGGATCGAAACTTATGCGGGGAAAACCGCGTGGGGCTGCTAGTTGTGTTATAAACCTCATTTTTTATCGAGATCTTTTACAACATTGTACCACATAACATTGCATAACGCCTGTAATCCCCGAATGGTTAGGCAGAAGTGTACTAATAGTACAGACGCCAGCAGATCAAGCTACATGAAAGTATCAAATTTTCCCAATCAACTTTGAGCCTTATGCTTTGGGGATAAAGTTGAAAATCTGTTAAAGAAATTTGACAGCTTGCTGTGCTGGAAGTTTGATACGTCTGTACATCCACATTGCACCAGTTATGTTTAATAATATTTTTATGCGTTATTGATGAATCTCGGTTTTGAAAGACAAATTAATTACTCGTAAAACTAAGCAAATTGTTAATTCAAATAACTTCACAGTTCCATTCAGCGTTCGTTAGGAAATGGATTATTACGTAGTGTAAAACTATTTTATCATAGAGTCTAAGGGCCGTCTCCACTAGTGAGAGAATCGTGGCGATATTATTGTCGTGGCACGTATACACTCTCTTAGAACGTGTCTACACACGGCGATGCGACGAGTGGCTGAGTGCGAGCGAAACGTCATAGTATCGCCGCACGCCTGTCGCTACTGGCGGCACACCCGCCGCGCGCTCGCCACGGAACGTTGCGCTCTTGCAGCGAGAGCGTGGCGAGCGCGCTATTAAACGCAGGCGTCCCGCTCGCGACATTTCTGCATTGCCTGTCTGCCAAACATGGACCTTACGTATTGACAAGTTTTTTAAACAATAAACATTGAAAAGCTTATACTTCAAGTGAGGGCACTTTACGATGTGCAGTTGCCAGTCTCGTCGCGGATACGCGGCGATTCCGTTACGAGTCGTCGCGGACACGCGTTGATTCCGTTACGAGTCGCGATGATACGCTGACGGAATAATCGCTCGTTCCTGGAGATAACCCGACGATAGAAGCGCGGAATCGTCGCGATTCTCTCGCTCGTGGAGACGGCCCCTAAGTATTATACACAATAATATCTGCCAATAGAACACAATGTAGCGGTATCTACAACGCCACATGCAAACTACGTGTCATACTGACGTCACGCAAAATCCTGCAACTCGCAAGCAGAGTTTACCGCGCAATTAGCACATACATACATATACAACAATGGTCCGACATGAATCATCGGGCAGTTGCCTGCTAGACACAATACCCTTGTCTGGTTGGAGGATCCTCCCTTTTCTATGGAGGGTGAGTGAACTTTACACCCTGTTCCTTCATACTTCTATTATTCTATACCAATACCACTGGTTTAATTATCACATCGCCACACAAAGGCGAGCGCCTGCGAAGTGCAAAGTGATACACTCCGACGTTATAAAGCGCTCAGCATTCTATTGATTCACTTATGCTGGAGTTGGCAGGCGGTTCATATTAGACCACAATCGCTTGTCGTGCTGTATTTCTCGACTAGGAACATTGTTATAATAATAATAATAAATTCATTTTATTTTCTCACCACAATGTTTAAAGATTACATGTTATGTAAAGAATAATATTATCCCGGCTCAACTACGATTAACTATACCTAAAGTGTTGCATAATGTAATACGGTGTTATGTCTGTATTCCTTAAAGGGGCCTAACCCTTCAGGGAAGGCGTAGGTCCAAAGCTTTAAATACCATAAGTAGTTACCCTGAGTATATAATATGTGTGTAGGTATAAAAGAAAAGTAAATTTAAATAAAAAAAATCTTTGCGAGCTACATTTGGCCCCAAAATAGTGCTGGAACGTGCTGTAATTACTTTTAATTAATATTTCAAACAAAAGAAGATTTAAATCCAAACCGCACGATATTTTTATTTCATTTCATCTAAATAGCTTCGTTTAGAATTTCAGATTGCACAGAATACAATGAAGAAAAACCAATGCATTCTTTTTTTAAGTCCATTCTCGCTGAAATTTTGCGCTATTTTAGTGTTCGTTATAAAGCTTTTGGCTGGTTTTGGATGCGACTATGCAGCTCCAATCAAAACATAATTTATTCCAGGTGACAAATATTCGCTTTTTCCTGTACATAAATACTGTGGTGATATTGATGGTAGTAATTCATGATTTCAGCGTAGTAACTGTAGCTCAGATACTAAGGTAACGAAAGACGTAGGAACCTTAAGATGGCACTAGTCGATATTTTTTTCCTACAAATTGCGGGAGGGCTTTATTACTTACTCCATTTTTTGACATTGTACATCCAAAGTTAAACATGGTATCGTTTTATCTTATTATTAATTTTGTCTGTATGGAAACAGAATATTAAAATAAAAAGCCATTAAAAAGTTATAAGCCAACAAACATTAGTTTTTCTTGCTAATTTTAACGTAATTTGGGTGTAAATAAGTAATAAAAGAAGTGTAAAATCTTCAAAACAAAGTCGGCACCGACAAAGCCCAATTATCGAATTGTTCAAAAAAATTTGTTTTTAATTGATTTATGCAGTGGTTTTTTCATAAAACTCGATTTTCCAAAGGACTTTATGTATTTTTTTACGCATATTTTAGTTCGGAACGGGGTTTGTTTGCGTACGAACTAGACGTTGTGCGTGTAAACTAGCGTCTAACTGCTAATCACTGATGCTATCTCTGTCGGACACGATGCCAGGTGAGGTAGCGTGCTTTTTGTCCGTACCGACCAATGAGTTCGAGCTCGCGAGTAGTTCCACCTTAAGTACCGTTCACAAACAAGTATGTTACCTCATTTCGGCAAAAATATATACAAAATTTTAAAGTGCAAATCCTAATCTATCACTAGAACGGAAAACAGTGATATTTCAGTACCAACTGAACAACTAGAGGATTTTTTTGGGACCAATTCTGCGAATCATCGAATGAGTAGGCACACTCAACCAAAATGAATATTTTTTCACAAATTCACTTTTTTGATATATTATTTTTTATTTAAACACAACATTCATGTTTATTTATCTCCCAAAAGTCTTATTTAACCTCTAAGGTACACGTAGATAATTGCCCCAACAGCAACGATTAACATTTTTATGAACCTCGCTGGAAGCCCTTGTCTACGGCTCCCGCTAAAATAATTTACTTATTACAAAGTAATTTGCCGTCTAACTAAATTGCTGGAATATGAGAGCGCGCGGTCTTATAAATTAATGTTCCCTTTATAAGGAAAATTATGTTTGGTTTCATTTTCACGCTGGTTTGAGAAAAGCTCCGATCATTTTGAATTGTGTGTGAAAAGGTTGTTTCAGAAGTGGGCGTTTTATTTTGTTAGTGAATGTGTATTTTTTTTTTTATAAGGCGTATCGGATTACCCAGTAACTGGATTGTGGGGGTCAGATAGGCCGTCGCTCCATGTAAAATACTGGTATTCAGCTACATGCGGTTAGACTGGAAGCTGACCCCAACATAGTTGGGAAAAACCTAGGCAGATGATAATGATGAGTGAATGTGCGTTTTTATAATTTCTAACGTCAATATATTATCATGGATGTCCACGTCGACGTCCATAAAATGTGTGGAAATACTTGCACGTTATATCTATATCGTGGACGGAAATTCAAAAGCGTCTTCATATATTTCCATGAATTTTACATCCCTGTGCTCGCAATAATATTTTCACTATACAAAGTATAAAAACGACCAATGGGAACAAGTCAGGAGAGCTTTTCTTTGGGGCTAAATTAGAAAGAAAGAAAAATTCGTTTATTGGAATTACAACAAAATAAATACACCTTAAAACTATAAAAACAGAAAACAAAGATTATAATGCAAAAGGGGCCTACGCTTAGCATAATGTCAGATAACAAGACAAGGTGTACCACCTGACGCTGACTTTCACCTGCAACCCCTGAGTGCCATACGCTGGAACAATAAACACATAGGGAAGTGTGTGTCCGTCATAATAAAGTAGCTGCGCCCCGCGGTTTCACCTACATACGTCTCGATCCCGAGATAATCCCGGGATGAAAATTGTTAAGTATCCTATGTGTTAATCCTTGTTATAAACTATCTGTGAGCCAAATTTCATCAAAATTGGTCCAGCCGTTTGAGCGTGAAGAAGTAACAAACATACAAAAACACACACTTACAAACTTTCGCCTTTGTAATAAGTGTTAGTGTGATTAAAAGTATCGATTAAATGTGATAGGTAATATTGAAAAGGAAATTAAGGAAGCAAGCAAGGATTATATATGCAGCTGGTGCACTATTAGTAACACAGTAAATGCAGAATAAATTTATCACACCACAGTTAGACTACACACGGTGTTTATGGGCCGTGAAATACTCGTACGTAAAACGGGGTGAATAGGAATGCAGGGGTGAATCGGGCCGAAACTTTGAAATATATTTTAGCATTGAAATAATACCGTTTTATGCCATTATGTCTCTAATGTGTTAACTATATTATAATTAACGATTAAGTGTCCTTGTCGGCAACAAACTAACAATTACCAATGTTAAAACCAAACCAACCAACCAAACTATCAACGTTAAAATCCATTTAAAAGTTTCATCCCGATTCATCCCTCGGTTCCTATTCACGGTACGGTTTATTCGCCGTGTGTAGGACGGTCGTCAGTGTTGTATGGATCACTATGGATGGAAGCTTGTTGACGGAGACGTTTTTTCAACAGCGCGGCTTATACGCCGTACCTTTTCATTTAGTTAGCTTTTCACTAAGACAAAGCTGAGTGTGAATCAAATCATTTGAGTGTCCTTACACTCAAATGATTTGATTTTATCAACGTGCAGTGATAAAATCAAATCATTTGTCTAAAATCAAATCATTTTTCCTATACTTTTATGGGGATTTGGGAAGTATCTATTTTCAACTCCCAAACACAAAATTACGGGACGACTTGGATATCTTCCTCAGAATTTGGCAAGAACTTGCACAGAACGAAGGGAAGATAAACCGCCTCGCTGGTCTAGTAGTAGGTTCGATTCTCAGGTCGGGCAAAGTGTTTATTTATTTATTTAATACTTCAAGAACATAAAAAAGGAATTTCAATAAGCGATTTCAGGAATTTCTGAATGGCAGCTTTGATGTTGGATTTGTGCCCGGTTAACTATAACTACCCAAATGTGGGTAAACTATAGGCACACCTCTGTCTGTCCCATCGGGAATTATAAGCGTGATGTTGTGTAATAAAGTACTAAGTAGATTACACTCCATATGTTCACACAAGTATCAACACAATCTTGAAAAGTGTAGGCGTTTTTTTATCTTTTTTATTGCTGAATGGGCCCGCGCTTGACCTCAATCAGGCCTGATGGAAAGCGATGGATGAGGTCTATGATGGAACGAGCGTGCCCAGAAGATGCCTAAGGCACTGGAACTCCCACGCATCGACGAAACACAGCAGGCTGCTTGACGCCGGACTCCGGTGGGAGGGTGGTCGCAAACCAGGCGGGCGTTAGCCCTACCACCGCAAGGGAAGAATTGCCCAGTCAAATAAGGTGTTGGGTGTGACTGTCCAGGATGCGCCGAGCGCTCGGTTCAGTTAGAGCGCTAGATTCTCTATGAAACAGCAGATTTGGTAGAAGATGGCATCTTTAGGATTTTTTTAAAACAAAAATTCGACTTTATTTTCGTTGACCAGTACGAGTAACAGCGAAGTAGTGAATTTTATTTAATCGAATCGATTGACTGAAGTATTTAAAGATCTAAAAGAAAAATAAATAATTTATTTCTGGAATTACCCTTGCTGAAAAATTGTACACGTAGACTTCCACAAAACTAGTTTTTATGCTGTAAAAATAAAACGATATTAAACTCTTGAAAGGTACAAATTAGAAATTAACAGTATTCACTAATTGTTAGCTAAACTGCTCGAGGTGGCTCTAAATAGTGTCTGTAACTGCAAAGTGGAGTGCGCTCGACGTTGGCTCGACGAAGGCTCGACGCAAGTAAATTGAGTTCTGAAGCTTTCTGTACACTGATCAACTATATTGTTTGTAGGCGAGTGCCTTCTTGTTAACTTATTTTTTGTTGGGATGAGGACGCCTGAAAACTATCAGGTTTTTAGCTTTGTTAACGTCAAGTTTACAAAGCTGAAAAACTAATAGTAGTAGTAGTAACATTTTTTTTATTACATTATTTTCATTATTATTATTTATATATATTAGTATTTTTATTTATTCTAATCTATGTATAATTATAATTTTTTTTTTAATCTATAATAAATAATGGTTATGATTTATAAATGAAATGCATATGGAGCACTTATTTTACGGCTCTGACCACATTTAAATGTTCAACATTTAAACATTTAAAATTCAATTAATTTCCAGCACATAATTAATTACTTTGGTAGAAGGGATTCAGCTGAAGAAACGTCTTCGTCGAGGTATAAAATACAGCTTAGTTTGAATTTTTTTTTTTCGCAAATATACGAACAATAGTCGTGCGAGCAATTACCAAACAAAATAGCCATTTGCTGCACGTACTATTAACATTCTTTCTCATTGCTAATATCCTCTTTCTTTGGTGTTCAGTCTTCAGTTCTTGATCTGACCAAGATTATGTCTGGACTTTAAAAGAGACTGTGACCTCTGAGTTTGTTTCGGCCTTTCTTCTCAGAGTAGTCAGATAGGAAACGCCGACCTCATCTAGTTTAAAAAAAATATGATTGACATGTAAAAGTATTTGTACAAACCTACTTACAGAAAATAAATCATTTAGAATTTCTCCTCAATTCAATTTCAATTTAAAACTAAGCAGATATAACTATGCAATTACGCCCACAGACGGGGAGATTAAAAATCTCTTTGTTCTAATACATTAAGGGACAATCTTGCCTTCTGTTAGTTCTTCCAGGTTTATCTTGTTAGACCGTTGATCCGAGGAAAGTGGATGGAAAAGCTTTTAAACTTTAACAGTTTAAGGTTTATTTTAGAAAGTAGCTGAGTATCGCGACGTGTCGTATAGCGTCCCAGAGCAAGTTTGCGAAAATGGTTAGAAAATGGAATGACATTCTAACGGCACACTAATATATTTACACAAAACCTCGATCAAAAAGATTTTCTGTATCAAAATAAGGTTTAACGTATCAAAATAATTCCTTTATTTAAATTATCACCCAATTAATTAACTGCCTAGAGGTGATACGAACGAAACACAAAAATAATAAAAAATAAATCCTAGGAACATCACATAATTTCGCTACGCCGTAGCGCGTAGCTCGTAGCAGGCGTAGCAAAAGATATGCTCCGCCGCGACAGTGTATCACTGCCGTGACCAGGATTCGAACCTGGGTTACTACGGCCACAACGTAGGGTCCTAACCACTAGACGATCACGGCTACCGGAGCTGGTGACTGTGGTACCGAAATATAAGACTCTGTCTCGATAAAACTGGAGTACTTTCACTTATAATTTGCCACGGTTTGCGTAAGAGACGAAATGTACCAACCGGCGTATACAAAGACCAATTTTGGCAACCATTCGATGACCATTGACGGTTTAATTGCAGCTGTGGTTAATGTTTTACAAACATGTGCAGTTATGACAACGGATTAATATGGATGGCTCGTATATTTACGAAGTAATACAATATTCCAGGGTAAAATTAGATAATACACAAATTATAATATTAGCAAGTGACGACAGTCAAACATTATTTAAAAAAGAGATTAAAAAAAATTGTACCAAGGTGTCATATCTAATGCCTAATAAACAAAAAACCTGACACTCGTTAAACTTTAGACGTTGAGCTGCTGCCATTCCAAAATACATAAAGGTATAAAAAGTATAGCTCCGCCGCGACAGTGTTATCACTGCCGTGACCAGGATTCGAACCTGGGTTACTACGGCCACAACGTAGGGTCCTAACCACTAGACGATCACGGCTACCGGAGCTGGTGACAAAGCTACCGAATTTTTACATTATATTGAGTTCAATTGTAGTACTTTCACTGAAAATTCGGTACAGCTTGCGCAAGAGATGGCAGTGTATTTCTGCAAGTTGGTAAAGAAACAAGCGCTGTGTTATACACTAGCGCCCTTATTTATAAACGTTGCTTAAAGTTAAGTAGTGACAAGCGACTGCTTATCCATATATTTTTGACGTTTGAACGTTACCTAACTTTCTATAACAATCGTTTATAAATAAACCCCTAAATAACAAGACAATATTTTTTTTTAACTTAAATAAAAACCAGCATCTCCCGACCATGGTAGGCTTCCAGTCTAACCGGATGGAATTGAATACCAGTATTTTACATCGAGCAACTGCCTATCTGACCTTTTATTTATTTATTAATTTATTTATTTATTAAAACTTTATGCACAGGTAAAAAAAAGTACTGTAGAAAGGCGGACTTAATGCCTGAGGCATTTTCTACTAGTCAACCTTTAAACCCAGTTACTGGGTGTCAGCCCCTTTGTATGTGGTTGTCAAGGAGTATCAAAATACGTGTATATACAATACAACCAATTTTTTCTTTCGGGAAGAGCTAAGCCTCAATATCTCCCAATTTATGGGAATGTGCTACTAGTCATCAGAATTGAAAATATTTAAGTGAGTCGGGTGCACCTTCAGCATTAAAACTTCCTGACTTCCGACTAAAATCCTTACGGCATCAGTTATACTCGCAAAATTCATGCTGACACGAGAAGAAGAATAGAGTCGAATCTCTTTCTACATAATAATACTCGTATTATGATAAAAAACGGCTCGATTATAGCGGACATATTTGGTCCTTTTTCTCCATTTGGGTAATAATGTTTCAAGGAAATAATACTTGAATAAAAAAATCATTAACAATAGCTACAAAAAGGAAACCTACCTCTCTCTATTGGTACTCAGCAAACCTACGACCCATATATTGCCGTAGTACAGTCGACAAAAAGGTAGGTAGGTACCTATGTATAGGTGCCTAACCTACCTTTTTGTCGACTGTACTGCAGGTTGTAACCTGCCGATACAATGACGACATTAATGCAACACACGGGTAGGGTTAGTGGCCAGTTATCATAAAAATTATAACAACATAATATAATTCGTAATTTAATATATAGGGCCCTCTTTCTTTTCTTCAATTTTCCTACTCCTTGCATGTTATTCGTTTTAATTTCATTGATGCGATGTTACGATCCGTGACGGCATACTTGCGCTACAGTTCTTTCAGTACAGGTTGCTGCAAGGTGCTATTTTAGAAAATTGATAATAATAATAAAAAAATAATAACGTTCAATGAAATTAAAATATGTCATGAAACGAAAACGCGACACCGTACTCGTATACTTACGTGTCTTAAATATTACCTGTTCTTACGTGTGTTATTTTATGTCGTCATTAAAGCGGCACGTTTTATATAGAAATTTAATATTACTCCACTAGGTACTGTAGAGGCTGTAACCTGACATGGTTGTCGCATGCAACCTCTGCGAGTCCGTTATAAGAAGATGGCACAAATACGAGACAAATATTGATGTATATTTAGATTAGAAGAGATAACAGAAAGAGTCAGTTTAGCTGACAAGCGAAGTCATATCATAGAAAAATATAAAAATGTATTAAATGTAGCACCGTTTATATGAATATTTATGAAAGCTATTCCACAAACCTTCGTTTAATTTATTCATCCTGGTACTGTGAGCTTGCAGAGAGCTTACAGTACACTGCTAATTCACAAATCTTCGCAAAACTCCTAGGAGTCTAACTACAATATAAATTAATTGTGCCATTCGTCGTCGCGCGACAAGCTACGAGAAGCACTGTCGTATTTTCAAAAAGGCGCACTCGGAAGAGCAATTTAAAGTATTCACTGCACACACACATCATAGATTAAAAGAAGCTGAAGTTAACTGCCTGTTTACTTGACTCTTTTGTTGACCGTATAAAGAAATTGAATAGGTTACGAGGGCGAATATTTAAATTGATGGCACCGATAAGGTCGGCCAATATTTGATCAAGTGATTGGTAACGTTACAAACATTGTGATCGTGCTTCTATGTAACTGTAGATATATGGGTCGTGTTTACAAAGGTTGGGTTAGGTCGCGAATATAATAATAAATGGAAATGTAAATGAACCTGAAGCTCAAGGCTAGTCTCCAATTACTCTATGAGTATAAACCCTTTGACTGCCCGCATTGGTCTCGTGATTTTTGTTAAGGCCTTCTTTTACTGCCATAAAGTAGACAAAAAAAAATCCAAGACAAAATTAAAAAAAAATTGATTACAAAAAAATATAACCGACTTCTATAAAAAAAAAAAACACTATAAAGTGCAAAATAACCTTAGTGCGGGAAGTCGTTGGCAAGAAATTACAGACTTCTGAAACCAAAGGTCTTTTGCACTTTTAAGTATTTTGTTTTTGAAGTCGGTTGTATTTTTTTAAATAAAAAAAGCTTTTTATTGTAGTGCCTAGCTCACATAAATTGGTTTAAGTACTACTTTGTATTGATGCTCAGCGACTTTCTTTGATCTCTCCACAATACGTGTACTGTACGTTACTGAGGACTTCTACTGTCAGATCTTCACTCTATTAAATGGGACCACCTCGGTCGAAAACTATCTCTCTCTTTTTTAAGTCGGTCATAAAGATGCCTCAAAGAATCCTTCAGTTTTTCTGCTAATTCAATTTAATTTCCATTACAGCATCTACGTCTTTTTATAACAACAATTTCAGTTTTATAATTAAAAATTGTCTATAACTATACGAATGAGGGTCACTCTACTGCGGAAAACCACCAGCAAAAAAAAAATGTGTGGGGCCGGAGGACCCCGGCAGGAACGAAGTTCAAAATAAAAATCCAAGATGGCGGCTATGACAATTTCAAAATGATGAAAATTCGTACATTTCTGCAGCCAATCATTTTGGATTCTTATTTTGACCACAATATCGGCTTTAGCACCCTCAAAAACCACAAAAACGACACCCATGACGATTTTTTTCAGCCGCCATCTTGGATTTTCATTTTGACCTCACTATAGGCTTCAGCACCCTCAAAAACCACGAAAACGACATACCTACATGAAAAAAAATAGGATTTTTTTGCAGCCGCCATCTTAGATTTTCATTTTAGCCTTATTATAACATTACAATCCTTATAATTACCTTTTTAAATAACACAGACAAGTGTCTGTGTTATTGCCTCACAAAGGCTTACCGCCTTTATGACGTGTTTATTCATATCACATGTTATTTATATCATAATATGTTTTCGTTAGTGTTATATCGCGCCAATAGATGTCATTACGGTTTCCACATTACGCAATGAAAAGTTGTTCTAGTATATTTTAAATTGATTATATCTTTTGATAGAGTGAAGCGATTACGAAGAAACAAAAACTAATAATTATTCCGAGTTCTAGACTATATTTGTGTATAAAAGTTAACCATATTGGTTTTGTACTTTTTCGTGGTACCTGTTCAAATAGTTAATCTCTCACGTTCAATATCCAAAAATTTATGAAATGACGTCTGCTTGTTATCTTTTAACACCCCAACCTTACAAAAACGCATGAGGCGTTTCTACAGATTTATTATAAAATATGTATATACAACGTGTAACGTTAAATGCGCAAAACCTGAAAATAGTTTCATCAGAATAACGAGCAGAATTCATTGAACCACTTTTTAATATTTTTCAAAAAATCTTTATTAAAAACGTTGGCGTGTCTATTTATTAATAGGTCAAGCAACCCAATGTCAGCGCAGCGCAGCGGCCCGGTGACGACTCCTCCTTCGATAGAACGTCGTCGCAGACGCAAGAAACGATCAGAATTGCCAGTAAAACTAAAACAGCACATAAAACCTCTACAATTTGTTTACTGATTTATTTTCTCTCTGAAATAAATCAATTGAATTAAAAACCAGTTGGGGTGTCTGAGGTTTTGCGCATTTAACGTTACACGTTGTATATAGATTGGCGAAATTTAAGAACATAAGAATAGCTCGCTTAAAATTTTGTTTGCGATCGTGTTGATATATTGATTTGACTCTAACATACTCCATTTCAGCTTTAAACTTGCACATAAACCGTCTGAAAACCTTTAAAACACTGTCTAAAAAATTTGCATATTTTTGTTCGACCGGGTAATTAATTTGCAATCCGCATAATGGGAAGTAATGTTTTTATTTATTTAGAACAATTTAGGGCCGCATAATTTAGCCCAGATTCCTTTTTATAATCCCTAAGGATTGAGTCCTAATTGAAACGGGTATAAATATCTCGGAAAGCCACCATGCATATTCATATCTTAATTAAAATATTAAAAAGAAATGCTCCGCCGCGACAGTGTATCACTGCCGTGACCAGGATTCGAACCTGGGTTACTACGGCCACAACGTAGGGTCCTAACCACTAGACGATCACGGCTACCGGAGCTGGTGACTGTGAAACCGAATTTCTCGACCGCTTTGCTCAAAACTCCTTGGAATGAGAACACTTTCACTATTGATTGGGATCGTTACGACATCTTTTAAGAAATGTCCATTCAACGATTGTTGAATGGACATTGTTGAAAATGATTGTAGTGACAATCGATCAACGGCTAAGTTATTGGACTGAGTAGCACGAGGTTATGAGTTCAAACTGCACCTGTTGCTCTACTGTAACTTTGTACTCTTCAAGCTATTTATCTTAGCTATTGCAACCACATTCGCTAGTCTGTCTTTTGCTTTGTTTTGAAAGTGTGTCTGCGCAATGGTGTCGAAGATATAGTACATAATTGCTGCACCTTTTAAAATGTGTTATACTAATTTTTTACTGCTAAATCGTGTAAGGTGTTTCAGTTATTTATTTATTACACTTTGTACGCTACAAAGGTACAATGGGCGGCTTAATGGCTTATGATTTCTCTACTAGTCAACCAAGATGGAGGAGAGATACCGCGGCATGGCATGGCAGTTTAATTCTAACCCAAACACATCTACATAGGTACATACATGTTATCCACCCGACGAACCTACGCGTGCCTACACCTCCCCTCACTCAAAAACCGCCATTTAAAGTGCACACCCATTTCCAACACATCCCATACATTTACCAAGCCATTAAGGTTCCTCTATAAAAACTCCACTAACCATCCCAGGGTTCCTCATGAACTGTTAGTGCATTTTAACGATTGAAGTTTATTGCTTTAAATAACTGCGTTTGCAACTACTGGGGCTAACGGTAGATGGTTCACGGAGTAATTAGCTGACAGGAGCATAAAGGTATTGAGTCGTTAGGTTGGTAGTGAAAATCGGTGGTGGATGTTGATTAAAAAAGGTTGTAATTTGAAGTGGATGACGTGATTGTCTTGCTAGCCAGAGTATCTCAAGATAACGTGTATGTGTGTAATGTGATTCGTCGATGCGTGGGAGTTCCAGTGCCTTAGGCATCTTCTGAGCACGCTCATTCCATCATATACCTCATCCATCACTTTCCATTAGGCGTGATCGAAGTCAAGAGCCCCATCCAGCAATAAAAAATAAAAATGAGTGGCAGCAAGGGTAGGGGGTAGGGTAGGGGGTGGGGGTTTAGGGGGGTATGAGCGAGTATGATACCGGATACCACATAGTTATCAGCAGATCTATTCTTTAAAAATCTCACCGTGAAAACTTAAGTGAGGTGAGCATGAAGTGAGCTGTCAAACCCTATCAGGTGGAATGGCAGCTGACGTCAAGGTCACTTTTTACAGACCAGACCGGCTAATGTTCAACTTGATGGGCCATACCGACTTTTTGGAGAAATCTTCATGCAGTTTGTATCATGGTTAAAATTAAAGTAATGAGCCCGTTGCTAGTAACCAGTGATAAATTGATTTTTATACAGTGTGTATCTTGTGTGTTGTTGCTGTGTGTGTGTGTTTTGTAATATATAATATTAAGTGGAGTCTGAATTAGTGTTCAGACTTTTTTTATTTTTTTTTATTATTTGAATCCCAAAAACGACAATATTATCTTAGTCAGCATGATAAGGACCAGAAAGATATTTCATTCTTTATAGTTTATTTCGAGGAAAGGACCAAATTCGTGTGTCGGTATTTGGGTTAGAGGTTGGCAACATTGGGATTACTTTAGTCACTTTTATTGCTTATTTACAACGGGACAACGTGAAAAGAGGTCGACGATCGTGATTTAATGTTTCTTCTTCGTAGATGTCAGAAACAGGTTATTATTATTAATTTAATACATTTTTAAGGTAAATTGTTGCTGCGTTTTAACTCTTTGATACTTTTGATCGTTACTACCCTTCATGGGTAGGCGAAAGTTCGATGGACTCTCACGGCTCTGACCCAACTAAATGAGACTGCAGCTCGCAGTTGACCTATTTCCATTTCATTAATTTATTATTTAGGATAATAGAATAACAATAATTTATTTAGTATGGGTATGCTTATATCAGCCGCATGTAGGATGACTTCTAGGAAAAAGTTTCCACGCAATGTGTGCCTGAAGATGAACGGCGCCGCTGAGGTCAGGTGAGAAAGCGGTGGCGGAATTACCCAGACACGGACCGCGATGGCTGGTTCGAGGGGTGTCGGATAAGAGTTCCTGGAAGGACTTGGGGGAGGTCTTTGTTCAGCAATGGGAAAGTATAGGCTATACTCAATTTGATTAATTTTGCAAATTGCTAATCCATTGGTCCATATGTTCATATTGTGTGCTCAACAACGTAAATAATGCAATGAGTGTTTTTGAACTGTCAAAATGAAACACATTGCTACTGATGGGGTGTTGCGCAATTACCCTGCTGTTTACTTACGCAAATCGCTGTAACTGGTCAACGCAAATAAACTAAAAACGCGTAACTGACTAGATATAAATATGTGGAAGCTTGTACTCGTAATTAGCAAATGCATGAAATTCAAAATTGTTATTAGTCTGTAAGCTTTCTTTAAAATTAAATAAATAAATAAATATACAAAAAAAAATATGCTAGTCATTTACGGAGCTCTCATAGTAACAATAGAAATACATACATACGATACTTTTCTACAAGTTATCATAATAATATTTAAGAGATAAAGTGATTAAAGAAAGATAATAATATCAATCTAGACACATTATTGATAGCAGAGTTTTATGTATGGTAATATTAATGCCTATGATCGCTGCATGTTTTGCTTTAGAAATACACTGAAATTGCCAAAAGATATGCTCCGCCGCGACAGTGTATCACTGCCGTGACCAGGATTCGAACCTGGGTTACTACGGCCACAACGTAGGGTCCTAACCACTAGACGATCACGGCTACCGGAGCTGATGACTGTGAAGCCGAAATTCAACATTACGTTAAAAAACTGGAGCACTTTCTCTGCCAATTTGTCACGGTATGCGCAAGAGCTAGTGCAAAAAACTCGTTTATGTAAGCAACTGTTACATCAAAAGATAAAATCATTAAAAAAGGCCTAAGGCGTACATGTATTTGAGTAATTAAGATGTTTCACAAGTATTTATGATGATAAAACATTAGTTAATTGGAAAATCGCCGCTGAATGAAATTTATCACGAAAAATGACGTCCGTATTGCCTACATACTAAATTCTATGCAACCGTTTCACAGTGTAACTAAAGAGAGTTACCTAAGTATTTAGAATATCCGAAGTGCTGAATACAAAAATGTATAGTATTTATGTTCATAAATCTACAGATAGGTACGCGTGTTATCGGATGTTGATTAACCCTTATGTTCATACCCAAACTTACCAACATCGTTTGCCCGGGTACCCATTTACTGAAATTATTAGTTTTTTAAAATATTTTGGTTAAATAAAAAGTGTTTAGAATTTTTTTCTCTATAATATACATTGTTAATGAGTATCTGATAGAAAAACAAAAAATGTATTTAACATGAAAAATAAGTTAAGAGCAACTCCGGTAGTCGACACTTCAATTGTTCGCAGCACAGCAGCTGCTCCCTTCCTAGAAAGGAATGTCAAGGTCAATTTTCACCGTTTCTACAGCGTAGTGGAGGGAACGTTAGCTCCCTTCAGTATAGTTTGAGTTTCTGATGAATTCAGACGTGTTTATAATATTCAGAGTCAAGTGGAAAGAAATAATGAAAGAACTATCCAGAGAAATAAAAAATAAAATAAATTGAGGATTTGTTCGCTTTTCACCTCAATAACGAGGATCCGGGAGCTCAAAAACAGATTTTGCATTATTTGACAGTTTTTATCACAAAAATACATCGCAGTGGGCACCCGGGTACCCGGGTATGAACATAAGGGTTAAATAAAACGCTATCAACAAAATGCAGTTACGATATCTTGCGTAATAATGGGATGGCTATCGAGCTTTTCGCATAAAAATAGAGGTTTCATGAAGATATCTTTACCTTTTTACTGGTCTGTGACACATTCATCTGTCGCACATACTAACTCTTATGGTACAGGAAGAAAATAAACATTAAAACTTTGACAGCCACCCACGAACTCGGTACGTGCTGCTTAGATTTCTCTGACTCACGAGTCACGGCTTGAGGCCGTGATCAACTTTCATACTGTTTATTTAAAAATTATGCACTCAGGGCGTGAGTCGGAGTTATTGTGCTTATAGCTTAGTATTTTAGCTACGTGTTGTTTATGTGTGATATAATAGGGAAGATGCAGATATACTATTTATCAATATTTTGTGACTAAAATGTTAAAAAAAACATAAAAGAAGGACCACTGCAACGTTTTTATTTTAGTTTATATTGATTTTTAACAATAATTACGAATTAAAATAACGTGAAACGGAACGTATTTTAATCCGCCAATCAGCGTCTAGTGACGTCACTCCTGTTATGATGACTTATTTAAGGTTATAGTTGTGAACGTAAACAACTTTTATTACGGAAATTAATCGCATGTTTTGGAAATTAATCGCATGTTTTTAATAAAAATGGTGTGGGTTCATAAAAGCAGATCCCAGGAATCTGCCGTAAGTTAATGTTGGTGATCTTCACAGCATCGAATGACAGTCTAAAGAATAAATTGTCATCCCTCTTCGCAGCTTGGAGCCACTTTTTTCTCAACTTCGGGTCAGAAGGTCCAGTTAAAAATATTTTATTTGGAAACTTAGTTGAAGTCGATGGACACATTTTCACAAAACACGAATCAACTCGGCTTATTCTCGGGATATTTGTCGCATTGTTATGACAGCCTGTACACAATATTAATCTCAGTTTGAATCATTTTGAACACATTTTTCGAACATATGAAGCAATAGATTAGGAATATGCTTATATTGCTAATCTATTGCTTCAAATGTTCGAAAAATGTGTTTGGTCAACAAGGTAAAAAACGCAAAATGTTCTTCAACTGTCAAAATGAAACCCATTGCTACTGATAGTGTGTTACGCAATTACCTTGCTGAGGTTGATGGATACTTAGTCCATTTTTTTTATAATTTACAGTATCTTACATGTATTTATTCAAAAAATATCTCGAAAGTTGAAAATTACGCAACTATGAAAGCCAGCGACGAATAAATATGGCCAGTGACAGACCGGAGTGACGTCATCGTAACTGTAGATCGTTTTCGCGCGAAAATTTAAACTGTCAGTTTGAAACCGCAATTTTTTTCAGTAAATTATAGTATTTAAATGTTTTATTATACTCTTGGTATATTCTACATGAAATTAATTCAAATGAAGGCAAAAATAAAAATATTGCATGTTCTCTATTCGTTGCTGTAAGTACAAAGGGGGAGTGGAGGGAAGGAATTACAATGACGCGTGTAGGCGCCGCGTTCATTCGGCGGTGAACGAGACAATCGAAGAATACTTACTCGAATGCTCAAAGTAAACGATTTTTTAATATACTAATTACGAAAATAGATGTAATAGATACGAAAAGAATTATTTGAATAGTCAATTAGCTCATTTTTTTATAGTCGATACAAATATGCCGAAAAACGCCCGCGCACTTGGGGTAACGGCGCAATAAAACGCCCGGCTGTCAGTGTTAAAACAAAAAAATAAACAAATAAAATGACAAAATGTCTGAATATGTATTAGAAACTTAATAAGTGACTTTAAGAGCCACCTTTTTAAATAAAAATGATTATGATCATGATACTCGTAAATTTTTACAGGGATTCTTTCCGTACCTTTTCTCAAGCGTTACATTTTTCTTAGAAACTTTGATTTTTTGATTGGCCTTTATTGAAAACCTTCTCACGTCTAGGACTTACTATCGACTCTTGACACTGTTATCTGAACTACTTTGGCTGTTATGAATTGAAAGACTTTCAATTACCTGCAAAATTGGAGATCGGTACCTAGATAGTTCACCAAGGTATGGACGAAAATGTTCATGCAATTTTAGTCCCAATATTCATGTGTGCTGATACGAAAACAGCATTTACAAATTTCGTGAAGTAGTGGCTTCTTATTGGTGAGGCTGCAGTCCCTACGTGAGAAGTGGAAGACACGTGAAATCTGTATATTCTTGAGATTTGTTATCGAGGTAACAATTTGACAATAGTTATAGTTTCTTGTTGTGAGTAGTTGTAACAGTATAACGTAATATTGATTGAAGAAGAGATACTAGAAGATAGTGAAAGGCTTCCAGAGAATTGGAGAAAACTATTTAGTAAATTGTTAGGGTCGAATGGCGAAGGATACTGGCGTACACAAATATCCCTGCCCTTTTCCCAATTTATTTTATTTATTTATTTAAACTATTCGTACAAAAGGTACAAAGGCGGACTTAATACCTTAGGCATTCTCTACCATCAACCAAGGGTGGCGAAGAGATTAGATGGCAGGTGCTTTGGTTGAGAGGACAGTGATCACAAAAAAAAAAAATACATAAATAGGTTATAAACACATAATTTTCTATAATATATATTTATAATATATAAATAATTAAAAATTCAAAGAAGAGAGGTGTTGCGATGACTCTACGCTATTTATTTTGAAAATAACTGCAATTTCCGCTTAAATAAATATGAAGGAGAAGCGCATCCCAAAGAAGAATGGACTGACTATGAAAGGAAGAATGAACAAAGTCAGAAGTATGAGAAGGACAGAGTAGGAGAAGGTTGTTAGAAGAACGTAGATTCTTAGCATGAGAAGAACATAGATATTGGAAGTGAGACACGAGATAAGAAGGAGGAGCGGGCGAGTTGAGAAGGGAGAAAAGCGTGGTCAAACCGCGTAAACTTCTTCTTCGGCCTTTTCCTTCCATACTTCTCTTTTAATCGTCATCTCCGTAGTCACCTCCCTTCTAGCCACATCATCATTCACAAAGTCCGTACATCGTTTCTTTGGTCTTCCCCAACTCGTATAGCCATCCACATTCAAAACTTTCCTGACGACATTTTCCTTATTCCTCCGCATCATATGCTCATACCATGACAACCGATTACCACACGTATACAATTATACCATTAACTCGTATTATATTGGTTTTAGGTCCTGGTACCTTTTTAATATATAGGTTGACTGGTAATTAGTGACCGATACTTAAACACATGATTTTTTTTTTCCTATGTGGGTAGGCTTGACATATATACGTAATTTTGGCTTTCTTATTTAATATTTATTTAAAAATTGTTATTTGTTTCTTTTTCACAATATTTATGTGCTAATTAACCACTAAACCCACCTTCGCTTGGAATTTCCTTTCACTTTTACTCTTCTTCAATCACAACACTTGAATAATCCCAACATACCATGGAGAGCAAGCTCGTGCACAGTATGGAAGAACTTGAGAAGCTGTTTAGCTCCCGTATGCGCGAGTATGAAGATAAGCTGCTGAGAGCTACTGCTGGAACTGACCCTGCTCACTCGGACCTTGCTGCTCTCTCCCTTGACTTCTCTGAGTTTAAATCTTTTGTATGCAAAACGTTTGTTCACTTTAAAACTCAGATTGAACTCCTATCTTTGAGCCTGGACAAACATGAGACTGCAATGCGGAGAAAGATCCTGCTATTTCACGGTATTCCTGAGAAGCCTAATGAAAAGCTGTGTAACGCGATTCTCCCTATTATCTCGAAACATCTACTGATTGAGGACATTAAATTGGATCACTTAGAAGTATGCCACAGATTGGGAGCCCCTCAGGGCAAAACAAGACCTGTGTTGGTGCGATTCAGTGATATGGAGCATCGTCGGTTAGTCTGGGACAGTAAAACTTCACTCAAGGGCAGCGGCATCACCATTTCGGAGTTCCTGACCAAGACACGGCACCAGGTCTTTATTGCTGCCCGCAAGCATTTCAGCATTAATAGCTGCTGGTCTGCAGAGGGCAAGATTATTGTCTTAACGCCTGACAAGACACGCCGGAAGATAGCATCCATGGGTGAGCTTGAAACATTAATCGCGTTATTCCCCATTCCGGCCAGTGCTGCCACACCCAATGATTCTGTGCCAGCCGCTTCTACCTCGCCAGCAGCGGCATCTAAATCGACAGTAACCGCAACCACCAAAAGAAAGGTTGTGAAGAAGGCTCGTCACTGAGTTGGCCGATTTAGTCGTCCCCTTGCATGTCTTTCGTTCACCGTTACATAATGCCTTCGTGTAATGTCGGTACACTTTAAATTAATATTTTACTTTTACAAATCTACCCAAAGCATTTACTTTTAGTTAATTTGTTCTCACAATATTTAGCTCGCCGGTAGATGCTTTTATTTTTATGATGCAGTGTTGTGACGTCTGTCAGTGTCACTTTTTGCTTCACATTGACGTTACGTTTCGTTACAACCTGCGTTTGTAACAGTCTGTTTGTAAATGTTGTGGCCGACATTATCGTTACTTATTTTTTTTTTTTAATATTTATTATACATGTTATTATTTTTATTGTCCTTTGTTAACATAATTCATGCCTCGAGTGTTATTATTAGTATTATTATTTTCTTTACTTTTGACGTAACTAGTATATAAATGTTGTGTTAAAATCTCTACCAGCACTAGCGAAAAGGTGTTTTATTGGTTGAGCGTTTTAAATTATTATTAGTATTTTTACATAAGCTATTTTACTATTGTGTTGTTATTATTATTATTTTTTTTTTTTTTATAAGTACATATTTATATTATTATTATTAATATTGCACATTATGATCGATGTCGACCTTAATGATAATTTTTTCTCATGTTCGTCCTCTTCTAGCAGTTTCCTTAGTGCGGCGAGTGGTTCTTCGTCTCCTCTTACTCTCAGTGATCAGATTTCCTCTTTGATGTCCCACCTCCCCAACAATCTCAACATAGCCCATATCAATGCCCAGAGTGTTCCTGCCCATTACTCAGATCTACTGGCTTCCTTTAACAGTGCACATATAGATGCTCTGCTCATCTCTGAGTCTTTCCTCAAACCCTCTCTCTTATCTGTTAATTATGCCCTTCCTGGCTATGTCCTTATCCGTAATGATAGAACTGGGAAGGGTGGTGGTGGTGTTGCCATTTACCTGCGAACTGATATCCCCTACAAGATCATCAGCACATCACCATCTTCCTACTCGGGGTCAGCGGAGCATCTATTTCTCGAAATTTCCCTGCACCATGCTAAAATGCTTCTCGGAGTCGTTTACAGTCCTAACCTCAGTATCGATTACTTTGACTCTTTTGATTCGCTTTTAGATGATTTCTGTCCCTCTTATGACCACATAGTCATGATGGGCGATTTTAATACTTGCCTTCTTAAAAACGACAGTCGTACTCACAAACTTCTATCTCTCTTATCTTCTTATAACCTTAGTATTCTGCCTCTCTCTGCTACTCATCATTTTCCTAATTGCACCCCTTCTCTGTTGGACCTGATGGTTGTCTCTAACTCTAGTAATGTATCTGTCCACGGACAGCTCACTGCTTGTTTCTCATACCACGACCTCATTTTTATGTCTTACAGGATTCGCCCTCCCAAGCGCAAGCCGCAATATATGTTCCTTCGGAACTACAAGGGCATAAGCCTGGACGCATTGCTGCGTGATGCTGGTAGCATCAACTGGACGGACGTCTTGGAGAGCACATGTATCAACGATATGGTTCACATTTTTAACAGCACTTTACTCTGCATGTTTGACCGGCATGCCCCTATCCGTCGAGTCAAAGTAAAACATGTTCCGGCTCCTTGGCTTACTCCTGTCATTAAGGATGCGATGGCAAGTCGGGACAGAGCCAAAAGAAGGTTGAAACGCTGTCCTTCTGAGCGCAACATGAATGTGTATAAGGTGCTGCGTAATCGCTGCAGGCGTATGTGTAGAGATGCAAAGAGACGCTACTTCCATAATTCACTTGACAATCGTAACTCGTCTGAAGTCTGGAAGTTTCTTAAAACTATCGGCATTGGCAAGTCTCCAGTTGCTTCCAGTACTGGTATTGACGTGTGTATTCTTAATAAACATTTCTCACACCCACCTGTCACTGTTGATCCGCACGTCAAATCAGCTACGTTAAATAAACTGTCTGGTTTGCCAATGCCACAGTGTTCTTCTTTTGAATTAAGACTAGTGAGTGAAAGTGAGGTCAAAAAATCTATTTGTGCTATCTCCTCTACTGCAGTTGGTATTGATAATATTTGTTCAAGAATGATTTCTCCTATCCTCTCGACACTACTTCCAGTCTTGACCCACATTTTTAATTTCTCCTTGCTTTCTTGTACTGTTCCTGAGGTCTGGAAACAAGCTCATATTATCCCTTTACCCAAAATTCCTAAGCCGGTCTTACCCACTGATTTCCGTCCCATTTCCATCCTCCCATTTCTCTCCAAAGTTCTTGAACATATTGTTCATCAACAACTTTCTGCCTTTCTATCTGTGAATGACCTTCTTAGTCCTCTTCAATCTGGTTTTCGACCTGGCCATAGCACGGTTACGGCTCTTTTGAAGGTTACCGATGACATCCGCTGGGCAATGGACCACAAATCTCTTACTTTACTTGTACTTCTAGACTTTAGCAGTGCCTTTAACTCTGTTGATTTCGACATCCTTCTAGGGATCCTCAAATCTATAAATTTCTCCTCTTCCACTATTGGTTGGTTTAACTCCTATATTAAAGGCCGCTCGCAGCGGGTCTGTCTCGATGAGTCGTTTTCTGATTGGAGCTCTCTTACCGCAGGTGTACCTCAGGGTGGCGTTCTCTCTCCTCTTCTCTTTTCTATTTTTATTAACTCTGTCACCAGAGTCATCTCTTCTTACTTCCATCTCTATGCCGACGACCTGCAGCTTTACAATCATTTCTTAAGGGAAGATGCGGAAGCCGCTGTTTCTGCCATGAACAGTGATCTGGATTTGATTAGTGAGTGGTCGCAGTCTTTTGGACTGCAAATCAACCCTAGGAAATCCCAGGCCATTATTATCGGCGGCAGGTATATGCGGAATAGGCTCGATGTTGCGTCGCTATCTCCACTCAGTCTGAATGGAGTTCAGATTGAATACGCACACATTGTTAAAAACCTGGGGGTGACCATGGACTCCTACTTGTCGTGGACTGCTCATGTTGCTCAGGTCAGTCGCAAAGTGCACTACACGTTCCATTCGTTAAAATGTCTCCAGGGCTTCTTGCCCTTGAAAACCAAAATCTCTCTTGCTCAAACCCTCATTCAGCCCATTATCGACTACGCCGATGCCTGTTATTTGGATGCCACCGAGGAGGTGCTAAATAAACTTGAGCGTTTGCAAAATATCTGTATCCGTTTTGTTTTTAACCTTAAAAAGTATGATCACGTTTCCAACTTTCGCAAGATACTCAAGTGGCTCCCCATTCGCCTTCGCAGGAACTCTCGGATATTGTGTCTGCTGTTCAATCTCCTTCACAATCCTAAAACACCACCTTACCTGCGGGAGCGTTTTTCCTACGCCCGTCCTTCAGATGCGCCTTGCAGGTCGCATCTTAAAAACCTCCTTAAGTCCCCTCCCCACTCCACCGACTTCTATTCCTACTCCTTCACAGTACACGCGGTGCGGCTGTGGAATTCACTACCGCCTGACATTAGGGACTGCCAAACAATTGCAGTTTTTAAAAGAAGAGTAAAAGAACACTATCTTTCCACTTCATCATAGTTGTGTATGTATTTATTATTTTGATTACGTGATATTTATTAACTTCATAGTGATATTTATTTTAGAAGTAAGTATGTATGTATGTTTGTATGTATGTATGTATGTTTGTATGTATGTATGTATGCTTATTTGTATGTATGTATGTAAGTATATTCTCATTGTATTTGTTTAGTTTTTTAAGTGAATAATTGATTACGATTTTATGTATTCTTTTTGTCTCCTTTACTCTTTCACACGCTGTCTACATCTCTCTATCTAATGTCCTATCGCAGGTATGCTGGAAGAGATTTCTTAAGAAATAAGCATCACCTTTGTACCTATTTTTCTGTTCTGTTTTTTCTTGTCTGTTTATATATGTGTGTACATAAATGGTAAAATAAAAAAAAAAAAAAAAAAAAAAATGATTCTACTCATGACAACAAACCATTTTTACTATGGGACCAAACCTGAAATCGCGAAAAAAATTAGCCGTTCCCTACATTTTCACGACTCGTACGAACATAAATGTAGGGAACAGCTAATTTTTTTTCGTGATTTCGGATTTGGTCCGATAGTAAAAGTTGTTTGTTGTCATGAGTAGAATCATGTGTTTAAGTATCGGTCACTAATTATCAGTCACCCTATAATAATATGTAAGCTGTATCGGTCGGCTCTTCGTCATTGGCAGCCTTGTTCCAGCTGCTGCTGAGGATAGACCTCCTTCCTTTTGTGCCATGCTTCCCTGGTCTGTGCGAGTCTCATCCAGGTGTCCTCTGCGATCTTCTGTAGTTCGTCACCCACCCACTTTAGCTATCGGTAAGCTAAGCTAAATATAATATCAACCGGTTGATTCTGTAAAAATCTCATCGTGAAATCATAAGTGAAATGAGAACTTAATAGTGTTAATCCCTAGCGAATGTCAGCTCACTCCACGCTCACTTCACCCAAGCTTTCATGGTGAGATGGTTACAGAATCGCACGGCTGAAGTAAACAAAACAAAACAAAAACAATAATAAATATAGAAAACGACTACGAGTATTAAGGTTTTAAGTTTCACTCATGAAGAATTCTAAGCGAGTCTAAGCTCCAGTAATCTATTTTTAATCTAGTCTACGATATCTGTATTTATAGGCAATTACATAGCAATCTAACAGTGTTTAAAAACGATTTCAATCGTGAAACTACGTTATAGATGCCCGAGGCGTGGGCAGTGAGAACACAAAGTGCTATGTTAATTTAAAACTGCAAAGAGAACTCTTTAAACCGTAATGAAATCTCGCAAGTTGCCGTAAAAGAAAATTCAATCTAGGATTGCTTATTATATGACGCCGCAGCGTTTTTGTGTAAATATTTACTGCAGAATCAGTAACCGGGTTGTGAAGGTTAGATGCAGTCGCTCTATGTATGTAAAATATTGGTATTCTACTGCACCCGGTAAGACCAAAGTAGTAGAAAAAAAGCCCCCTTCCCTTTATTGCTGTCTGTGGCCAATATTTATTGCTGTCTGTGGCCAATATTTTAGAAAAGACTCGAGCTCTTCTCGCCATCGCCTGGCATGACTACGCCGATAATAATGATCAACTGCAGAACATGGTCATCCAGATAACCAAAAATAAAAATACAGAAATCACCAAAATGACAAATAAATAATGGTGATAAACACCACTCTTGACATGCACGTTGGTGATCACTGTCTCTTTTTATTAGCTGGCAACATGACGTTATATAGGGTTATTTTTAAATTAGTTAGCTAAACCCCACAGACGCGATGGGTATTGATATCTAAACACGATACTAAAAAAGTTTTTTTTGGGACGTCAGCGACTGCTGTTACGAGTAGTGTTGATACTTGAAGTATTAGTTGAGAAAGACTGCTTTATTATGTTTTATCGTGTTTAGATACCGGTACCTATCACGTCTAGGACGTTTACACAAAAATAAAAACAGATTTCTGAAGCTAATATTTCAAGTGACTACAATAAATGTGGACGGTAAACCCACAAAAAAATCAATTTTTTTTTATATTTTTTTATCATGTTTATATAATGATACCCATTGCTTCTGGGGAGTTTAGCTAGGCAATATCATATAACCCTGTACTACCGTCTCATGTCGTAATCTATTACTTCAAGCATCGAGGCATGCCTCAAACGTGTCTTCAGTATACATATAATTCTCTATTCTCTGGCAATATTTCACTTTTTCCGTTATTACAGTGTATGTAAAATATTGGTGTTGTCACAGACGATATTGAATGGAACAAAGTGTAATTTGTTACAAAGGGCATCATTTGGAATAGAAGTTTAGCGTCGTCTTCGTCAGTAGATACTTTTCCTCAGTCTTTATGAAATTCTCGTTTATTCTTCGACTTTTTACGAATCATTCACGCTTACATTTTCGTTAAGTTAAAGACACATAAAATTGAAAGAGATTGTGAAAGTTTTGGGAATGAATGTCGATGGCTATAAGAGTAGGGGAAGACCAAAGAAACGATGGGTGGACTCCCTCCAACCTTCCCATTGCCCTTCCAAAGTTCGTTATACGGGCCGAAACGTGGTGTGGCTGCGGACATAGCACCCTTGGCAATCTTATTTTGACGGTCCGCAGGCGCTTCTTGATCCCTTACAAATTGTAGCCATGTGTGTCCCTGATGGCAACTCTTGGGTGGACTTTGTGAATGATGATATAGTTAAAAAGGGGATGACTACCGAGATGACGATTAATAGAGAAGTATGGAAGGAAAAGACATGTTGCGCCGACCGAAAATAAGTTGGTATAAGGGCAGGAGAGTGGTGATTGTGAAAGTTTGCCAATAGGTAGTGTTAGGGCAAACTAATCATACCACAGAGGTTTATTTATTTTATTAGTAACCATATTGTATACAGTTTGCACCACACAAACAAGTTATCGGTGAATACGGGATTTGTGCAGTTATACCTACATACAAAATTAGGTTAAACTACATAAAACTAGACCAACCTAAATGAAATTGGATCAAAATAATGTTTGAGGCGATCAATCATAGCATTGTATTCAAATAGGAGGTAGGCGGATAGATATGGAAATGATCTCTCGCGAGCCAAGATTTGTGATTCCCATTGATATTCACTCCTTTGTCAGTAAACACATAGTTCATTCAAATTAGTAGACACGGAGGGTTCGGGAACATATGTTAAATTCGATCTTGTCTCTTTGTCTGATTTTGTGCCAAGCAAGCGAAGAGAATTACTTACTCAATGACGTGAGCTGGTCATTGTTCTGATATCTATCCAAAAAGCCGCAGACCATGAAGTTTTAGCAAAACATCCTTATAGATTTGGGGCTAAAAGCGTGTACAATATTTGGGGACCATTTCAAATTCAGAACATCGCTAACACCGTCTCCACTTTGTTTTAAAATTTTTCATCAGATCAACTCCAGCCGGTCGATTCTGTAAAAATCTCACCGTGAAATCATAAGTGAAGTGAGCACTTAATAGTGTTAATCCCTAGCATTAGGGAATGACAGAGCTCACTTCCCACTCACTTCACCTAAGTTATCACGGTGAGATGGTTACAGAATCGCACGGCAGGTCTCTATTATGTTGTAATGTCATCAGATCTACACCATCATCACTCTCCTGCCCTTATCTCAATCTATTTGCGGTCGGCGCAACATGTCATTTATTTGCGGTCGGCGCAACATGTCTTTTATTTTCGGTCGGCGCAGCATGTCTTTTATTTGCGGTCGGCGCAACATGTCTTTTTCTTCCACACTTCCCTATTAGTCGTCATCTCGGTAGTCACCTCCTTTCTAACTATATCATCATTCACACAGTCCATCCATTGTTTCTTTGGTCTTCCTCTACTCATCAGAACTACAAATGTGTGCCAGATATTAATAGAATCGATTTAAAAAAATCAATCAACCGCTATTTTTTCTTTCATTTCTTTAATGGCACTAACTGACGACCCTATCCTACTCCTAAGTTAAAGTTGTATTGAATAGCGTCAACTGAATGTATGCAGTGCAATGTGATTTTGTTTTATGCAATAAACTCTTTATTATTATTATTATTATTATTATCCGATAAACATCATCATCTGCCTAGCCTTTTCCCAGCTATGTTGGGGTCGGCTTCCAGTCTACCCGGATGCAGCTCAATACTAGTATTTTACATGGAGTGACTGCCTATCTGACCTCCACAACCCAGGTACTGGGTAATACGATACCCCTTGGTAAAACTGGTTGTCAGACTTTCGGGCTACTGGCGACCCGTAACGACGCTCAAAGATCCACGAATGACAGCCGGGACCAACGGCTTAACGTGCTTTCCGAGGCACGGTAGGGTCTTGACATGTGAAGATGGTCACCCATCCAAGGCCAACCGCGGCAAGCGTAGCTTAACCTGATCGATCGACCCGTGCGGCTGTTATTACTTAGCCACAAGCCCTACCCGATTAACAAGAATCGTCAAAATTGGATGACCTTGCAAAAAGTTATGCGTATTTAAAAAATGTACGAGTCAATGTGAGACTCTTATTTTCGATTAAAAATATCAATGCTCGGACAAAACAATTTCCTATATAATTTTAATACCATAATTACAATAAAATGTAACAATATAGTGACGTTTACGTCACAAATTGAGGTCAGATGCCGCGGCACGGACGTGTAGGATTAGCAACCGCATTGTACACGGGATTCGGACGTCCTATGAAGCGAGAAATTGCTCCGACCTGCGGGCTGTACTATACATATGTAAATATATTGTGTGGCGAGAGGCGATATGAACGAAAGGGGGATTTGTGCAGTGTGAAGTAAAATGCAGCTCTTGAAGGTGGATTGTAATAAGTATCAGCTTTGCAAAATTGGATGAATTAATTGAATTCGCGTAAGATGAGAAAATAACTCTCAATGGCTTCATATTTTGGATTTTGGCAACTATTGAGTCCTCGTTTTAGTTGGCAAGAGTTCAACTAAATTTTTCAGCCCTCAATCACTCTCGCGGCGAAGGTTATTCAAAACATAATTCTCAACGAGAACTATGTTTTGAAATATTTCTATTTTTATTTTTTATATATTTTTTCCAACTGTGGACTCCAGCAAAGAACAGAAGGTCATTTCTCGTACTTAAAAAACATTCAAATTCAAGTCACAAACTAATTTCAGCGACATTCAATGTCAAAAACTTGTCAAAAATGTAGGGAAATTAGACGTATTTTGACAGATTGAGACTGACTTTAACTGCGAACGTTTTTAAAATTACAAGAATTGCCCCTCTGAGAATGTCTTGATATAAAACTAAATGGTTTATAAATTGTAGTGCACGTTCTAACGTAGCTTTTAACGCTTGCTTTGGAAAGCTAAAGTAAAAGGACTATTTGTATGGTAAACAACTATGTATTAGTTGTTCACTTTTTAGGGTTCCGTACCCAAAAGGGTGCCAACGGAACCTTATTACTAAGCGTCCGCTGTCCGCTCGTCTGTCTGTCCGTCTGACTGTCAGCGGGCTGTATCTCACGAACCGTAATAGGTATACATTTGAAATTTTCACTGAGTGAGTATTTCTGTAGCCGCTATAACAACAAATAAAAAAAAACAATAAAAGTAAAAAACAAATAAATGGGGAGAGGAAAACACGTGTGTTGTGTGGGGACACAACACACGTGTTTTTCTCTGGGTTTATTTTCCATGTGGTACGGAACCCTTCCTGTGCGAGTCCGACTCGAAATTGACCGGTTTTTATTCTTTATTATCTGCAGCACAGTATTATAGGGACAAGCAGGAGTTAATTAAAAGCAATTTCCTTCATTTTTCTTTCAGCTTCTTCTTTTCGTTCAGCTGATACAGTATAATTAATGCTTAAAATAAAAGCAAATTTACATCCTACGTCAATTTGCCATCTTATAGCAATTTCAAAGAACGATAGTTTTGATTTTATACGAAAAATTTGAGTTGGTAAGTAGTCAAGTTGCTTATCAATTAATTTCCCTAACTTTAACCTTAATTGGGACTGGGTATGATTAACACACAATTTTTGTATCTAAATACGACGAAGGTCATTGTAGAATACCAGAATGACATTTTTAAAAAAACTTCCTAAAAATACGTGTTCCTAATACAATGTCACTTCCCCCTTACTAATAAATGTATTAGGTATATCAGACGAATCGCTTTCTTTCTTCCAATCGTCAGTAATTTGACTTTTGAAAGAAGAAGACAAAGCGTTGTGTAACTATACAGACGCTATACAACGTTTATTAGTAAAGGGGCTAGTATTTAAAACCCAAAAGCAGTACATAAATGATAAATGATTTATTTTCTGTAAGTAGGTTTGTACAAACACTTTTACATGTCAATCATATTTTTTTAAACTAGATGAGGTCGGCGTTTCCTATCTGACTACTCTGAGAAGAAAGGCCGAAACAAGCTCAGAGGTCACAGTCTCTTTTAAAGTCCAGACATAATCTTGGTCAGATCATGTGAAGACCATGTAGATTGGTGTCTGAAATGGTCTTTTGAGTAAAGAACCACACAGATTGAGCGGACCTGTCCAGTCAGTGCACGCATTTGGCAAAAATCGTGCAGCTCAACTCAGAACTTGAGGAGCTTTACGATTCGACGAACAATACCAATGAAAGGACATTTGGGTAGGCCGCATAAATTACTCAAACTGCCAGATCATGATTAAAACTAACTAAGAAGGAAAACAGAAAAAAGAAATGACCCACATAGTCTTCACACTCACAATAATAATAATAAAAAATAAGATACTTTACAAAGTAAATATCCATGTCATTGTTTATATAAAATTCATCAATGTCAATGTGTATATAAAAATCCGGACATAATCTTTGATTTCATAAAGCGGCACGTGACTACTTTCAAATGACGCCATATTGTTTCTCGTTCAAAATTGGAACGAACACGTTCAGTGGCGGTTTATGAACACAATGCAGTATAATCGACGTAATTGGCAAACTCTTCCCATGAATTGTAGTGTATCCTACAGACTAACGAAGCAGTTTTAGTATTTTACGAAACATCACGTCTGAATTCCACGAAGGGTTTGACAGAGGTGCCCCAATAGTACAGACGCCAGCACATCAAGCTACCCGCAACTGTTAAATTTTCCCAATCAACATTGAACCTTATGCTTTAGCGATAAAATTGAAAATCTATTAAAGAAATTTGATAGATTGTAGTAGCTTGCTGGCGCCTGTACATCCACATTTCACGAGTTATGTTTAAGTCTCATGTAATAGGGGCAGGCCTATTACCATTAACCGGACATAAATCCAGACTCTGGGCTTCTACTGAGAAATTCATGATGGAAATACCCATTAATACTGCCCGACCCGGGAATTTGCAATACCTACGAGGTAAAAATGTATGGAACAAGATTTTTTTTAATAACCTACGAAAAATTTCAGCGGTTCAGAATCAAGTACCTACTGAATTAATGGTTTCAGGTTGCGCGTTGTCCCTACGATTCTGTATATTGCATAGACAATTAAATTATTAATTAATTTTGCAATTAGTATTATGTTAAATTTGTGAATTTACGTGCAATATACGGTATTTACAATGGGGTAATATTTTTTCCGTAGTATTTTTATTATTATTAATAATAATAAAAATACTACGCTAAATAAAATAAAAAATACAAATAAAATAATAAAATACTGCTTGTGGCTAAGTAATAACAGCCACACGAGTCGATCTATCAGGTTAAGCTACGCTTGCCGCGGTTGGTCTGTGAATGGGTGACCATCTTATATACCAAAACCCCTCCGTGCCTCGCAAAGCACATTAAGCTGTTGGTCTCGGCTATCATTCGTAGATCTTTGACAGTCGTTACGGGTCGTCAGAAGCCCGAAAGTCTGATAGCCAGTCTTACCAAGGGGTATCGTATTACCCAATAACTGGGTTGTGGAGGTCAGATAGGCAGTCGCTCCATGTAAAATAATGGTATTCAGCTGCACCCGGTTAGACTGGAAGCCGACCCCAACATAGTTGGGAAAAGGCTAGGCAGATCAGTTCATCAAAAGCATCTCAGTTTGAGCATAATCTAAAGTTTGCAACCAATTACTTAGTTTATTTTTAACCTCACGTTTAGTTAAGCTGTAAATTTTGATGGTTTTGTTGACTAAATTATACAGTCTCGAGTTTACTGCGTCAAATTTGCCTACTAGCGGAAGCTGTTTTGCAAGGTACACCAGGGCAAACAACTGCACCGGAACGTTTTCATTAATGTACAGAATTTATGGTCACGTGGCTATTAATAAACATATTTTCTTTATTATTTATAAACGGTACGGTGCGAAACGGTAGAACAGAAACCATCAAATGTTACAGTTTCTTCATATTCCGTTACGGTTCATAGTCGGTCGGGGCATTGTCTTGCCGCTGACCTCACGGACGATGTAGACATTGAGAGGGAGCGCAGGGCTCTAGCGGTCCGGAGCAATATGTTGGCCCGTAGATTTGCGCGGTGTACCAAGTAAAAGTTACACTTTTCAAGGCTTATTGCCAGAGTTTGTACACGGGCTGTCTATGGGTCAAGTATGTTAATAGATCGCTGGATGTCCTGCGCGTCCAATATAACAATGCTTTCAGGATGTTGTTGAGACTGCCTCGTTACTGTAGCCCGTCGGAAATGTTTGCGCAAGCCCGCACCGACGGCTTTTATGCAATTATACGCAAGAAAGCGGCGTCGCTACTGAGCAGAGTGAGGGGCAGTCGAAACAGCATCCTGAAAACTGTAGCTGGGAGCCTCGGCTCTCCAATTGTACAGCAGTTTGTGCGGAGGTTGATTTGTACTAACACTAGGCAATAAGTTATTTTTTGTATGTTACTAACACTATATGGATACTTGTGTCCGAAATAAAGTCTTTCTATTCTTTCTATTCTATAGTCCACAGATTTTACTACAACCAAATACACCCAATAAATACCAAAATAAAACATTTCCAAAGAGACAATACAATATTTCTTTGCGACTATAAATTGTAAAGGCGTCGGAGTGTATGTTTGTTATCGCTCTCATAAATAAAATGCTCCAACTAATGGTATAAAGGATTCTTTATTTTCTATCCTTTGTCGTAAAACGCTATTGAAGTTTTTCCTACGACTGTTCTTCGTCTTTTATTGAGTGTTTCAAATAAGCTGCCGTTCGAATGATATTATATTTATGAAAAAACGAAAACGAGCCGTATGGCCCGCAAAAATACATAAACTCTCATGCAAACTTTCATCCCCTATTTAATACCCTTTATGGGATAAATGTCCAAAGATCCTTTCTTAGTGCACACCTTCGTTATTCCTTCGTTATTATTTTACTCTTGTGTAAAATTTCATGCAGTCTGTAGATTCTGCGGTTTGGGCTCCACGTTGTCTGTTAATGAAGTAGATCCATACATTGTTCTTTGTTTTTTGTCTCATCTAGTATCACTCTACCGTTTTTGAAATTATTACAGGCGTAAAGAAGGGGTCAGTTCTAAAGAAGGGGTTCGTCAGCTTTCGTTAGCGCGTGCCTGGTACCAAACAAGTCATAACAATATAATTATATTTTCACTAAGCGTAAGTACTTACCATATTTTGCCGAAGAATACAGGTACAACAGTTGGATCATAAATGTAGTCAGAATATTTCGCACGTAATTTGGCATTGGCATTATCATCATAAATCGTCCCGGAAAATTCTGTCCATCCATTACTTATACCTTCAAGTCCTTCGTCCGCGTAGAATTCGGATTTTTCCAACGCTTACACTGAAACTGTCAAGTTTTCGCAATCAACTTTGAACCTTATGCTTTAGCGATAAAGTTGAAAATCTATTAAAGAAATTTGAGGGATTGTAGTAACTTGATTGCGTCTGTACATTCTGCTATTTTCAACATTTTTAATTCAAATATGCGAAAACGAAGTAGTAGCACGGGCGGGCGATGTAATGCGACGTGGCGAATCAGAGGCTGAGGAAGTTTTACAAAAATGTGGCTGTTATTATAGTATATTGTGTATCTTGCGACTTCAACGCGAACGAAGTCGCTAGTCGAAGCTAGTAATTAATAATAGGAACACAATATTATTCCCGGGTTAAAAGAAAGTTAAGTCTTTCTAGAGATTCCAGGCCAACTCTCAGTTAATTTTATAAAGATCGGTTCAATGGCTTAGGCGTGAAAAATTAAAAAAGTAAGACAGACTGACAGACAAATAAACAGACAGAGTTACTTTCGCATTTATAATATTACCTAATTGCTTTTTTCAGGCTTTAAGCCAGCCGTGAAAATGTTATTAACAGACAAACAAAGAAAGATTCTTTAGCATTTATGGTTACAAAATATTAGTAAGGATACTATCTTCTTAACGTATCGAAAGCATAAATTCAAACCTATTTGGCCCAAAATTCAGCTGCGCGAACTCCGCTGGATGCTAGGATGAAGTGACACACTTCCATATCCCTGATAATATTCACACATATTTTATGGCATCGAATAAAAGAAAGACATACTATTATATTATATTTTACTATCTTACATGGACATCAAACGACACTGATCGGTCATTCGCACTTCGGAGGTCGTTTCAGACTGATAAAAAGCTTAGCAAGCGTCTTGTCAGACGAACTTAAAAAGGATAATGTGAGGATAACAAGGGTTCAGCTTGCGTCTGATTTGTAGGATAGCTTATTGAATTTATTGTAATGCGATAATAATAATAATATTCCACAACTTTCACACAACGCCATCTAGTCCCAAACTAAGCAGAGCTTGTGCTAAGAGTACTAGACAACTGATGAACATTTACATACAGTGTGTCCGGACATGGACTAGCGATATTCTAAATACTTAAATATAAGCTATTTTAAAGTACAATTACACTATAGGCTTAGGTCCAATATACTTCCCCGCTATGTGGCAGCCATTTTGTTTTTTTTGTTGAAGTATGCTCTATGCGAGTACAAAAAAAATCATATATCTCAAAGTTTTAGTCATACTGAGATAAAAATAGGCTTATTCGAAAGGCAATAATATTGTCTACCGTCTGCACTACAAAGCAATATGTTCACAATTCCATAACTTTTGAAAAAAAATGTGAAAGTCGAAAAAAAAAACAAAAAATTATGCAATTCAACCAATAATTGTTAATTACTACAAAAACAACCCCGAGAGCTTTTTTATTTTTTATACTAGATCGACAGTTTTTGAGCTAAGCTACAATACAACATAAAATTCACAACTGTATGTCTAATACTTTAAGAGTTATTGTTGTATGAACATAGCGTATGCGCAAGCACAAAAGGCCTTTGTCGGAACCCTAAACAGGAAATCATTAAAAAAACATAACATTCATATTGAATTTTATTTAATGTTTTTTCCAATATTAAATGAAGATTAAAATATCTAAAGCAGTTGCTCAAAGTGGCCACCTCCAGCTTGTAGACACACTACGGCTCTCTGTGCCACCTGGGTTGATGAGCGCCTAATTAAATCCAAATCGGATCTAATTTCTTCGGCGGCTGCCATAATTTTTGCGACGAGTTCTTCCCTGGTATTTGGAACTGTAGCGTATACTTTTTGTTTCATATGACCCCACAAAAAATAATCCAAGGGTGTCAAATCGGGTGAGCGAGGCGGCCACGCTACTACACCACCACGACCGATCCACGGCTGTAGATTATTATTTAAATATTCTCTCACTGCTCGAGAAAAATGCGCGGGTGCACCATCGAGCTGGAACCACATACGCCGACGGTATGATAGAGGTAGGTCCATGAGGCTGTCCGCAAACTGTGTCTGTAAGAATTCTAAAAATCTAGCGCCGTTTAATGTAGGTGGCAATTCCAATGGCCCTATCAGCCTATCGTTGATTATGCCGGCCCACACATTTACTGAGAATTCATGTTGAAATGAGCTTGGGCGCACCGCCCTTGGATTTGCGGAGCACCAGAGATGGTCGTTTCTGTGGTTTGTAATCCCAGCTCTTGTAAATTTGGCTTCATCAGTCCACAGTATTCTTTGTAAAAAATTACGGTTCTGTCTCAAATTTCTATTTATCCACGAACAAAACACAGATCTCGCAGCAAAATCTGGTTCGATCACGTCTTGAACCCGTCGAAAATGATAAGGGTGTAACCCTTCTCTTTTCAAAATTCTCCATACATGCCACTTAGACATTCGAAGTTGCACTGAAATCCGTCTAACGCTTAGTCTAGAATCATTGGTTATTAGTCTAAGCACTTCTTCTTCATCTTCGGGCGATACCAAGCGATTGCGTTCATTAACAGCTCTTTGAATACCTCTTTCCGCTAATCTTGAATGCACGTCGATAAAAGTTTGGCGACTCGGTGTAGGCCTGTTAGGGTACCTTCGTCGATATTCTTGTACAGCCAAATTTGCACTTCCATTGCAAAAGCCATACACAAAGTGTATGTCAGCAATATGTTGCGATGAATATTGACGCTGTGCCATACTTTATCACACTTTTAAATACAAAACACTAACGCAGCACGTAAACAGCACGGACGGTAAGTGAAAGTAGCGATAGCGATCACAACGCAGGGCGAGGGACAACTAAACTAACCCAACTAATAATTTGTCCTTAAAACTGATTTTGTTTCAGGTAGTGGACTAATACGTTCTATCTCGCTTACTCACGGTAGTAACGAACAGTATTTCTCGCCTGCTCTCAGATGGAATACAGTGAATGCCATAAATGACACTCTGGCGGTTAACAAAGACGTTTTGTGCTTGCGCATACGCTATGTTCAAACAACAATAACTCTTAAAGTATTAAACATACAGTTGTGAATTTTATGTTGCATTGTAGCGTAGCTCAAAAACTGTCGATCTAGTATAAAAAATAAAAAAGTTCTCGGGGTTGTTTTTGTAGTAATTAACCATTATTGGTTGAATTGCATAATTTTTTGATTTTTTTTTCGACTTTCACATTTTTTTTCAAAAGTTATGGAATTGTGAACACATTGCTTTGTAATGCAGACGGTAGACAATATTATTGCCTTCCGAATAAGCCTATTTTTATCTCAGTATGACTAAAACTTTGAGATATATGATTTTTTTTGTACTCGCATAGAGCATATTTCAACAAAAAAAACAAAATGGCTGCCACATAGCGGGGAAGTGTATTGGACCCAAGCCTATAGTGTAATAGTACTTTAAAATAGCTTATATTTAAGTATTTAGAATATCGCTAGTCCATGTCCGGACACACTGTATATATTTCTAAATAGGGGAAGGTCCAGTAACCCTGGACAACGGGTAACCCCGGACATTTAAATTCGAGCGTTATTGTAAATGTGTGCCCTCTAGAGTAGAAACAAATCCAAATCAGTCGCGGTGCGGGTGCCGAGTAAATTAGTCGTGAGTGAGTTTTTCGTTTCCAGCTTAACAAATTTATTAAAACAGCTCTCACCATTTCCTGATGCATCAATAAAACGCTTGTTACGGCGAGCTCGAAAAACACAAAAGAGCGAGATTATAACCTACCTAACCTGACTACTGAAAAGGATGAAACAACAAAGTACTTTTCCGTGGTCGCATGCTATCATAGATTATAAGTATGTTAGTACAGCGGCATGTGACCAAGGGATGGTGACTATTCTTTAAAATTATTTTCTTTTATCTGAAATCTCTTAGAAGCAGCCCAGACTCTGGATTTGTGCACGGTTGATAGAATCGCCCCCATTATAGGAGACTCAAACGTGTCTGGCAAAGTGTGGGTATACTGTAGGTAGATACTGTTCAACCCATCTGGCGTGATGTTATGTATGGCAAGAGAATAAATAGTAGGAATTAATCTGTAAGCAAATTATTATAAGCAGAAAGATTACAATATTCAGCAAAGGCTTCAGTATGCAGCGTTCTGTTCACATTGTTTAGATAAAAGTAGCCCAAATGCTAAGTAGTGCATGAAAGCAAGCAAGAAGAAGTATCTGTTTGGCTGGACTTGACAACTTCGTAGATAAGTCTACGAGCCGAGGCTACGAGGGGGCACCGCAGGCGATTGAAATTGATAACGTCTTTATTTAGTAGAACATAAGTTCCTAACTAAAGATACTGATATCACGTTCTCTCTTTTTCTTTCTTACTGGAAAAACAGAGATGGAAGTTTAGAGCTGTCACTTCGTATGTCATTCGTCATACGAATGTTTGGACATCTCAAATCAGCTTTTTTATCAAACTGTTTTGAACCAACCATAAAATCTTATTAAAATTTTAAAGCCTCTCTTTCGTTAGTGTTTTGTTTTAGTTGTGTGTAAAGATATGTATATATCACCGGAAAATAACAAGAACCGCAAAATAAATTTCCTAGGAATATATGTATATGTTTTATTTTATGTAATTACTAGCGAGACATCCCTGCTTCGCAAAGTTTTTACGACTTAGGTAAGTTTTAATATCAATGTCTTATACATAAAAACCTTTTGGAATTAATTCTTTAAATGATGATAAAAACAGCATTAAAATCTGTAAGACACGAAAAGCGACTTTAATTTGTAATATGTGTAGATATAAATCTAATCAATCTGCTTAGCCTTTTCCCCAAACTATGATAGGGTCGACTTCCAGTCTAACCGGTAGCAGCTGAATACCAGTACTTTACATGGAGCGACTGCCTATCTGAGCTCCGTAACCCAGTTATTGGGTAACACGATGCTCGTACCCCTGCCTTAGTAAGACTGCTTGGGCTGGCGGGATCCAAGAATGAAAGCCGGGACCATTGGCTTAACGTGCTTTCCGAGACATGGAGCTGTCTCGGTATCTATAGATGGTCGCTGCTGTTATTACTTAGCTACAAGCCTCTCAATATGTATAGATATATACATTAAGACACATATTAGGTACGCCTTATTCGTGAACACTTTTCAAATAAGCTTACGAGTATTTCTATACGAGGGCTGCCTAATATTTACTAAATCTGTTTTATAAATCAGTGTTTCATTACCTACACTGCTTTAAGTAGATGCAAATAATCAATGCGTAGTCCTGACGTCACATCAGGACTATGGATAGAAACAAACAAACAAACTCTTCAGTTTTATTATTAGTATAGATAAGGGACACCAAAATCTTCATCAAAGAATTAGCATAACTATACCCAGCAGTTAACTTTAAAAAGAATTCCCTTTCTTCTCGTCTACGTAACACGAACCAGTACAATACATTTGGCAGCAGCCTTCTCCTGTCATACGCCATTTAACTGCAGTCCTCAGTTGAGTTTGGCACTAAACCAAAGATAATGCGACGAAAGACGAAACTAGCAACTTTGTTAGGAACACTCTTACATGTACTGGTAACGTATGGAAATACTAGCTTTTATCCGGAGCTTCGGGAATTATCCAATTGGAACGTACTATCGGGATAATAAAGTACCTATTCAATATTCTAAACCAGGTCATGTTTTCCCTGTGTGCCAATTTTCAACGAAGTTCGTTCAGCCGTTGAGGAGTGAAAGGATAAAAACTTTGGTTTTCTAGGTTCTTCATATTATACAATATGTAACGGCCGTCATGAAAGACACCAGCATTTGATATTAAGTCAAATCCCGGTGCCTAAAGATTTAAATCGCTAGATTTGCTCTCACCGTACTTATTCACTTATTCACGCGATTTTTTTTATTTTTTATTGCTGAATGGGCCCGCTCTTGACCTCGATCACGCCTGATGAGAAGCGAAGGATAAGGTCTATGATGGAACAAGCGTGCCCAGAATATGCCTAAGGTGGTTGTTCCAGTACCTGTGTGGATGAAAAACAGCAGGCTGCTTGACGCCGGACTCCGATGGGAGGGTGGTCGCAAACCAGGCGGGCGTTAGCCCTACCACCGCAAGGGAAGAATTGGCTATTCAAATAAGGTGTTGGGTGTGACTGTCCAGGATGCGCCGAGCGCACATATTATTAAATAGCGTTTCCATGACAATCAAGTCAAGTCACTGCGTCATTGTGTGTCAGAAGTGTCAAAACGAATCAGAAATGCGACGTATCTTTTGATGCGGTAGGGCGAATCTAACCATTTAAATCTATGTCGATATCATAATTTTCATGACAGCCGTAATTTTTCTTTTCTTTGGCCGTTAAGTGCAGCCACCGCTCTTTTAGGAAACCGTAACTTTACAGACTGACGGTCCAACAGACATACAGACATACACATAGTATCGATAGGTTGGATTATGGCGGAAGTTTCTCGTAATAAGTTTTTATTAAACGTTGACATTGGTTTGAAAGCGGTATTTTTCAGGCAACCAAAACCATATTAAAAACAAGAGATCAAACCGATCACTCAGCGTACAAAGTGACTACGTGACTTGACTTTTCATGTATACATCTACGTTTTACATAAACACAGGCTCTCTAAGCAAATCGTAAAAATAAAACCACAGTAAAGGGTTAGTACATAGGACTTGTAGTACCTACCTATCAATGCAATGGCCCAGCCACCCATCACTGTTTATGTATATTAGGCTTGACGTGGCTTAAGTTTTATGGTCTGGAAAATAGTTAGGAGTCGCGTACATAACTATATATTGTCACGCACATCCCTGTAGTTCTAGCAAAACTATTAAAAGTTTTTGAAAAAAAAAAAAACGCTCGGTCATGTTACTAATTTGTAAGGTTTTGGGTGATAGGGCTACCCCTTATCTCTTATTAAAACCTCCATTCACACTCCTTCTTTATTTCTTTGAATTAGAGTTCATATCAGTATACCCTGACTATTATAACACTTTGTTATCCTGTAACCATCTCACCGTGAAAATTTAGGTAACGTGAGCGCGGAGTGAGCTGTCAGTGCCATCCCACCTGATGCTAAGGATTGACCAAGCATTACATGTACACATAAATCAAATTAAGCAAATTCTTTGGATCATTTAATGCTTTTTCAAAGCTATTATTTACTATATTGGAGGGGTTTAAATTAAAATAGCAAAATAGAAATTCAGTCAGAAACTCAATGTTGTTTTTTCAATGTTTTTCCTAGACTAGTCTAAATATAGCCTGAGGCGCGATCACGCATGAACAATAAATAAAATACAACTTCCGTGCGATTCTGTAACCATCTTACCGTGAAAGCTTGGGTGAAGTGAGCGTGGAGTGAGCTGTCATTCGCTAGGGATTAACACTATTAAGTGCTCACTTCACTTATGATTTCACGGTGAGATTTTTACAGAATCGACTGGCTGGTGTGTTTTTAAGCTAGCTAGTAAAGAAGATGCGCATCGACGTTGTTTCTTATTATTAACCTGTTGTTCGCTGATTAAATAAACGCAATCCCATGACCCAATCTCGATTATAATTGTAAATGTAATGCTTGTGGTCAATCCCTAGCATCAGTGAGATGACACTGACAGCTCACTCCACGCAAGTTTTTCACGGTCAGATTTTTACAGAATCAATGACTATAATAGTCATAAGAAGGTCAGATCCAGTTTTTAAAAAAGGTTCAAAATCTAGTCGTAATCTCATTTTAGCGACAGTAAATGTCAAAAACTTGTCAAAAATGTAGGGAAACTAGAGGTATTTGTGACCGATTAAGACTGAAATCAGACTGTGACGTTCCAAAAATTACGAGAATTGCCCCTCAGGTGTCATATACAACATTATATTTAGTATATTACAAACCTGAATATAGTTTGTTCAGAATAAGTAACTGAATCGATTCCAATAATTGTTACACCATGTTATATTTTGACGTAAAAATATTTTAAAAAGGTTACAAGTTGGAAACCGAGCGACGCTAAGTACATATCCGCAATCATATGCGCACAACACAGGTCAAGCCGGTCGGCCGGTGGCACGTGGTAAGTGGTAACCAACTTTTTGTACGGACAAGCAGGTAACATAACAAGCTTATAACTGCGTTATTTTTCATGATACAGTTTTGAAATTTTGTACATAGATTCTTTACATAAAATTACTAGACACGTGTTTCGGGTTTCGCTTGTACTAAAAATAATGTTGTATACAACGTGTAACGTTAAATGCGCAAAACCTGAAAATAGTTTGATCAGAATAACGAGCAGAATTAATTGAACCACTTTTTAATATTGGTCATATTTAAAAAAAAATCTTCATTAAAAAGAGACCTGCTAATAGTTTGTTACGCAACTACCCCGCGGGTTTAAAACGTGTGGTGTTGAATTGATCTTGCGAAGGCAGTAGCTCCATATTACTCACCAACCTGTCGGATATCGACTAAAGAGATATCAAGGGATAATATATAACAATTACCGAATATAATTATGTAGGTACATGAATCATATTGTCTTCAGGCAATCCTTTGTCTAATCTAAATTTAATGTTGATGTAATAATGTATAAGTACCGAGCCCGCAAATCTTAAGTTTGGAGGTAAAACCACGAAATAAACGAACGCAGAAGGTGCTCTCTAGATAATTGAAAAAAATTCTAGGCAATTTTTGTGATGAAATACCCATTCAGTTTGTGCATTTTGCGAATGAAATTATTTGATTTTTCCAAGATCTGGTACATATAGGGTGTAAAAAGACTCACCACGAAGCCCTAGCCGTCGTCTACGCATTCTTTATATCAAACTTACTTTGTGCAAAAATATTAATATTGATGGGACATTTATTTTTGGAGTGAAATTTCGCTGTTAATGGTAGTGTGCAATGTAACGCACACTAAACATGTGTGTATGGATGCATGCAATAATACAGGGATCGTGGGAGTATATAAAGTTAAGTTCTAAAATTTAAAACTTTTTTCATAAAAAAAAAACAAAAAACGTTGAAAAAAGGAACTTTGACCTTCAATATCTCCGTAACTGGAAGGTTTCCAGGCATGGTCTAGTATAGTAAAAAAATAGATCAAAACTACGGCAAGAACAAGTGAATCTCGGTTTCGTTAAGAGTTTTATCACACCCGTTATTTAAAGCTAATTAATTGCCAACTTCCAACTTCTTTGAGTACCTTATAATAATGTGTTAAAATGAGCTGCCTGTGCCTTTAAAAATAATGTACTTTTACCTAATTAACTTTACAATGATTATCGCTGCGTCATCTGATAGCTTAAATTCATCGGCCTGTTGGTCTAGTGGTCAGTGGCCCTGACTGCTATGCCCAAGGTCGTGGGTTCGATTCCCACCTAGGACAAATGTTTGTGTGATGAGCACGATCATTTGTTCTTTGTCTGGGTGTATTTTATCTATAATATGTATGTATTTAGAAATATATATGTATGTTTATCAGTTGTCTAGTACTCATAGCACAAGGTCTGCTTAGTTTGGGACTACATGGCGTTGTGTGAAAGTTGTGGAATATTATTATTATTATATATATTATTATTATCGATAGTCATTTCTTATGTTTTGCGGAATAGGTCTGCTCTTCACCACGGTTTCATCTGGTGGAAAGCAATGACCGAAGACTACGGTGGAACGAGCAATCTCAGAATATGCCTGTTCACTCTTGCTTTGAAGGCTGGTGGGTTATACGTGAAGGGAACACAGACGCTGGCAGAGAGTTCCAAACTTTGGCCGTGCGCATAATAAATGTGGAGGAGAAGCGCTTAGTACGATTAGTCGTTATATCGACTAAGTGCACCTACCAGTATGTCTCGCAGTCCGGTAGTGGAAGGGAGATGGTCATCTATTATATTAAAAGCCCAAACAGCGTTCAGTCTGTTCCCCCCCCTCCCCTCCCGACCCTTGCTTGTCAAAGAGCCAGCCAGCGCCGCAGCTGAGCATGTGGTTTTAAATTCCCAACTGTGACCTCTGAGTTTGTTTCGGCCTTTCTTCTCAGAGTAGTCAGATAGGAAACGCCGATCTCACCAATCTCAAATAATAATTTGATCCAACCTGTCCCATCTTGCTGTCCTCTCCCCAGCGACGCCCTAAGCCGAGGCTCGTACCCCACAGGGGGTGCCCTTAGCGTGTAGTCGCTTAGTATAGTGGATATTCGCCCCTGGCTGGAGGCTTTGAGTTTATTTAAGGCAACCACAGGATAGTCCGGTTACCTTTCAAGGTCAACTACGAGATGCCATTTGTATATACAAAAAAAAAACAGTGGCATTTGTAGGATATAAACCGTGGATCGGATCGGAGTGAGTTTTCTTCTCTGTCTATCTTTTGTAATCAGACTGATTAGATCGTTTAGAGTTTCGATGCGTTGAGATATGGTTCCCTTGATAAAGTTAAACGAATAATCTTACGCGCCATTTGCTTCTTAATTGGAGTCGTGTGTTAGTTTGATAGAGCTAATCTCCGAAATAGTTAGACCGTTTTCGAGCGTGCCCAATTAATATTCACGGAGTATTTTGTTTTATTAGTACATTGTTTGGTGATAGCTCAATTAATTTGAGAATGAAACCTTTTCTAAGAATTGTTAGAAAAAACAATGGATAATGTGGTGATGGCCCTGTGGTTAAGAGCTCGTTAAGATCCGCGCAAGTACCAATGTGATATTTTCAAGTCATGAAGGGGGAGTGGAAGGGGCATTTCACTCCCATGCCCCCCGCGTGGGAGTGAAATGTTTATTATTATTAAGATACTAACAATACTAATCTAATACCTAAGCATCATCATTGTTACTAACACTAAAATACTAACAAAACTATGGACTATTGTAGTCTGAAATAAAGTTTTATTATTATTATTATTATATATACTTTCTTAGTTTATCATAGACATTACTGACATCGGTTAAGGAAAAACATCGTGAGGAAACCTGGACTTAATATAGGTCTGAAATCGCCAACACGTCTTGAGCAAGCGTGGCGATCAATGCTCGTGTCTCCTCTGTGTGAGTCTTTACCTTGCAGTGGGATGATAACAGACTGGAATTATAATATAAGGTAGCTGGCTCATACCTACTAGCGCTTAAGGACTGCCAAAGTTGATAAAAAGTAAATGCGGCTGAATATTAGTGGATGTACTGATCAGCGTACAGACGCCAGCACATCAAGCTACCCGAAACTGTCAGATTTTCCCAATCAACTTTGAACCTTATGCTTTAGCGATAAAGTTGAAAATCTATTAAAGAAATCTGACAGATTGTAGTAGCTTGATGTGCTGGCGTCTGTACTTCAGGCTTTGGTTTCCTAAGAAAGCGGTGAACGGTCATACAATAACGGCTGTCTAAGTACAGAGCGTTTTTCGACACCTTAATTTCAAATACTGGTGAAAATTGCAGATTTTTGCATAATCAGCCTAAAATGTTACTGCTAGGACACGTGCCTCCTCTCGGTGTGAGGGACTGGGCCGTCATGCACCACGCGGACCCAGTGCGCATTGGTAAATGTCACATGTCTTTGAATTTTTGGTTCAAGGACAAGCCGGTTTCCTCACTATTTTTTCCTTCACCGTTTTGAGAGCAGTGTTGATGAAATAATTTACACAAAGTTAACTGCGTGTGTGTGTTCGAACCTACGACCTACAACTCGTAAGTTGCGGTCGCTTCCACTCGGCCACCACTGCTCTCATTTGCATGACGGCAGCTATAATATGACGGAAGCGCTTTTCTACGAAACCCAAGCTTAACTCATCGACAAAGTAATACTGAAACTCAATGTTGATAAGTTAGAGATAAGCTTATCAGTAACCGTAGCGATTGCCATTATTTCAAAGGTAACCGGTACTGAAACGTTTAGTACGGTCTCCTAGAAAAGGAATTATCTAATCATGTCCTTGGGTTTTATATCCACTGTCACTTTTTCCTAAATCCTAATCAAAAATGGAAATAGGCGATGAAGGAAAAAAGGGCCACAGAAATCTTAAGTGGAACAAATGGGACGTACATTAAGCCCTTTGATGGTCCGACCAGCGGAATAGTTAATCCTTTACCCACAATAGATTCTAACGACGTTCTCAGACTATAAGCTGGCATAACACTTCACATTAATGTCTTCTTTCTTCCTTTTTATAAACAAATGGTTTGTTTTAAAAAAAAGCTCGTTTCTAAAAAAAAGTACAAATAACATAATTGTGTGTGTAAATTAAATTAAACCCAACCGTTAAAATCCCTATAAAGTACATTAATTACCACATTGCACATGCAATTTCCATATTATTTTGTGCTGTAATTTGGAAATGAAACGAAAAGTGGTTTTGAAATCGACCCTGCTTCGGATTTTTTTTTTGATCGAGCATATTATTATTTATGGTGGTTTTAACCATAAATTACTGTAAAACAAGAATGTATCTTTGACATATATTTTTTAGGACCTAAATAGACTAATTTGACCGTTTAAAATTTATGCTTCAACAGGCAAATTCAGATAATATTCTGTTAAAACACACACTTAGAATGTTCTAATATTAATAGTTCAATAAACATTAGATTCTATTTATTTCTTTGGATCTCGATAATTCGGCTCACCTGACTGAACAATTTGATAAGTTTAAAATATGTAATGTATTAGGTCATCCCACTTCCAATGTCATATTTTTTTATTATTATTATTTTACAAAAACTGACTACTATACTATATAACCTTGTGACACTAATCAATAATCTCCACCACTATTAATCACTCGCTCCCAGACTGCTGGCAAATCTTGAACACCATTTAAAGTACCACTTTCATTTAATTCATCAATGCTATTGTATCGAGTACCCGACAATTTCCTCTTCACATGGCCAAAACAATTGAAATCACAAGGATTCATATCCGGGGAATATGGCGGCTGAATAATTTCAATCCATCCTTTATCTTCAATTCAATTCTGAACTATTTTTGATTTGTGCTGTCTGGCGTTATCATGTAAAATTATAGGACTCGTTATATGATGTTCGTCTGCCCAAATAGGAATATTTTCTTCTAAAAATGACGCTCTCCAGTCATAGTTGTATTTTCATCATAAGTTCTCCAAAAAGCAATGCCTCTGACATCCATAGCTACTATTAGTAGTATTTTTCGTTCATGTAGCTCTGCACGTGGTAAATGTTCAGCTGAAGTGCCCGGTTCCACCCAACATCGTGACTGATGTCTTTGACGAGGAGTATAAAATTCGACCTAAGTTTCATCAAGGCATATGAATCTATTAAGTATATTTTTCTTACGGTGATACCACGATAAATGGCTACGCGCAGTTTCATAACGAAACTCCTTCTGATCCGTGTTCAGAGTGTGGGGCACCCACACTGCACTTTTATTGACCAGACATAAATCCTCCGTGAGTACTCTATGTATAGTGGAATGAGGAATGTTAAGTTGAGTGGAGAGATCACTGACACTGACCCTACGTGATTGACGAAGTGCTTCTTTGATTTTGTCCCTTGCTTCTAATCTAGTCGATGATAATGATCGAGGTGCTCGCGGCTCATCTTCAGCTGTGGTTCTTCCTTGTTTGTACATTTCAAACCATCGCTGTACGGTTCTTTTATTTAAGGCGTTACGACCAACACACTTTACCAGTAAGTCGTGCGCAACTCCTCCAGAGTAGTTGAGTAAAGCACAAAACTTTAGAAATATACTACATTAATAGATTTTTTTAAATCTTCCATTTTAAATCAATGCACGTCTTGACAATACAACACACCAAATTAAACTAACATGATTGTACAAGACAACACACATGTATTAACTATTGCATACCATTGCGCAATACATAAATATTGGAAATAAAAAATATGACACTGGACGTGGGATGACCTAATATATGTAATAGGTATAAGTTCACCGGCTGTAGAAATTTGCACTAAATCAGCGAATAATTTTAAATTCATAACATTCTATGAGTTTAAAAGTAAACGTCAAAAAACCACAAACATGACATAAAAAAACCTTTTAGATCAAGTTTATTTTAAAACTAAACTCCTTAATCCCTTGGAACTAAGAAACGGCATATCTTTAACAGAAAAAAAAAAAACTTAAACATTTTGAAAATGTGGATGTATTATTTTTATTTATTTATTTTATTTTATTCTATTTGGGAAACTTACAGCTACTTTATACAGAGTTCTTAGGCAATATGAAATTGAAGGGCCATTTACAAGTTTCCACTTATATGTAAAAGGTACACCTTTTCCTTACCCTTCGGAGATTACAGGCGTGAACATATGTGTATTACTAATTATCAACAGTATCTACCTAGGTGATAGAGAACAAATCTATGGTAATGCCAACAGAGAGAGATTTTTTTATATATGTATCAACTAGTAAACGTACAATACGGCGAAAGCCTTAATGCCTTCGAGTTTCACAAACCCGCAATATTTTTGAAAGACCTATCCAACGTTACCCTTTAACGTTACGTTACGTTACAACGTTAGCATGGGGTGGACGAGAAAAGAAAGCATCCACACTTTACGTGTACAGAAGGTACCATAAGATTATTTTTTTCATGATTTTATTTTACCAATTTGTCGGTGTGATTAATATGTATATTCGTGCCAAATTATAGCTTTCTAGTACTAAGAGTCTCTAAGCCATGTCGCCATGTCCGTCTGTCCGTCCACAGCTTACTGCGGACGGACAGAAGGACATGGCGAAACTTTAAGGAGGAACCCTTGTTGACTATGGAACCCTAAAAAACCTGAAATAGTTTCGAAACAAGTCCGCAGTATTAAGCGTCGTTTCATAGGAATATAAATTGATATATATTTCAGTATGAACTGGCGGAGCTTTCAGTTGGACTTTCAGTGAGTCAGTGTAAGCGCGCCACCCGCGCAGAATACACGCCGCGCCGCCCAAGCCGCGCGGCAAAACGACAACAAAAACACCTCGTAGTTTTCACAACAACAAACTGACATTATAAAATACCTTTCTTTAAAAAAACATTTCCCAGTTTCTTTTGACATTTCGAAGCTATGGGTGATGTCGAATTTCGTGTTTTCTTTGTCTTTTCAGTGAGTTGTAAACTTTTTGCTTGAGATGTTGGGCGCTTTGGAAATGGCACTTTTTAATTTAGTCTGTTCATTCTGTGTTGCTTAGAAAACAGTGAAAGTTGATTGGTTTTTATTAATTAATAAATAAATAAGTGTTATGGAAGAGTGGGTTCGGGAGAAAAGCGGATTGAAACAGCTGACTATCGGCAATTCTCAGTTTATTCTGCTCGGTAAGTTAATTTTGTATTTGTTATTTCTAGGCTTGAACATTTTCGGAAGTTCGGTTTTTTGTTATCTTATCGTAATACTTTTAGAACAAGTACTTATCCACTTGATGGCTGATACGAAAAAACGCATCGATTTAGCATTAGCAACGGCAGTGCGTCGAGACATAAATATTTTTTTTAGTTTTCGTAAATTATTCACTGACTTATATTTTCGAATGAATTAGCAATACATCGGATATTCAATATCCACATACATATATATTTCAAAACATCTTCAAGTGCTATTGTTTTAAACCTAACCCTGGTTTACATTTACGTCCTAACATCAACAAACGCAATATACAAAACAAATGTGTTTCATATTTAAACATTCAACAATTTTGACAGAAACGTATCATTTAAAGTCGGTAACTATTTATTGATGAATATGAAAACCGATTTAGATTTCTCCAGCGCGCGGGTAAGGTTGTTTAGGGGATCCAAAATAACTAAATCAAAACGCCATTTAATTAAATTCTGAGGATCTTAAGTGTTTTGGGATCTAATAGAGTTTGGTGAAGCGTTAAGGCTAATGTTTATCAACAATGGTTGAAGGTTTAAATAATGAAGACTTCTGGCATTCATTGTCTTTATTATTTTCCAATATTATCCACTATTGCCTGAGGCACAGACATTATAATACGACAATCGACGTCCTGACGAAATGATTACTCTTCTTTTCGCAAAGAAAATAACTATACATTTTACGACGTACTTTTATGATAGTAATTTATATAATATTCCTGAACATCATTCAGTATTTGATAAAATTATATTGACAAATCTAAATTATCCATACGCGTCCACCTCCTTCTATTTCCGAGGAGGTTTAATCGTCACACAAGTATACTTTTGTGTGTTACTAAGAATGACTAATGTTTATGTATAAGAGAATAACTATTTCTACATTTGTAGGATATAAACCGTGGATCGGATCGGAGTGAGTTTTCTTCTCTGTCTATCTTTTGTAATCAGACTGATTAGATCGTTTAGAGTTTCGATGCGTTGAGATATGGTTCCCTTGATAAAGTTAAACGAATAATCTTACGCGCCATTTGCTTCTTAATTGGAGTCGTGTGTTAGTTTGATAGAGCTAATCTCCGAAATAGTTAGACCGTTTTCGAGCGTGCCCAATTAATATTCACGGAGTATTTTGTTTTATTAGTACATTGTTTGGTGATAGCTCAATTAATTTGAGAATGAAACCTTTTCTAAGAATTGTTAGAAAAAACAATGGATAATGTGGTGATGGCCCTGTGGTTAAGAGCTCGTTAAGATCCGCGCAAGTACCAATGTGATATTTTCAAGTCATGAAGGGGGAGTGGAAGGGGCATTTCACTCACGCCCCCCGCGTGGGAGTGAAATGTTTATTATTATTAAGATACTAACAATACTAATCTAATACCTAAGCATCATCATTGTTACTAACACTTAAATACTAACAAAACTATGGACTATTGTAGTCTGAAATAAAGTTTTATTATTATTATTATTATATAAACTTTCTTAGTTTATCATAGACATTACTGACATCGGTGGAAAAACATCGTGAGGAAACCTGGACTTAATATAAGTCTGAAATCGCCAACACGTCTTGAGCAAGCGTGGTAATCAATGCTCGTGTCTCCTCTGTGTGAGTCTTTACCTTGCAGTGGGATGATAACAGACTGGAATTATAATATAAGGTAGCTGGCTCATACCTACTAGCGCTTAACCTTCAAGCGGGCGCGCGGTCATTTGTAACGGCAGCGGTCGCGCGTAACCTAAAAGACCTGTAGGATATTTCAGGGATTTAAAACACTAATTATTTAATATTTTTTGTATTTATCACATTATCATTATGTTAGGACATAAACAAAATTATAAAATCAAAATAATATTCTAATTTTCTTTGGATTTTTAAGCAATTTGGCATCATAAATGTATCGAGAATCGATCGAATCGCGGTCGATTCGACGCCGCGCGATTGCTTGAAGGTTAAGGACTGCCAAAGTTGATAAAAAGTAAATGCGGCTGAATATTAGTGGATGTACTGATCAGCGTACAGACGCCAGCACATCAAGCTACCCGAAACTGTCAGATTTTCCCAATCAACTTTGAACCTTATGCTTTAGCGATAAAGTTGAAAAACTATTAAAGAAATCTGACAGATTGTAGTAGCTTGATGTGCTGGCGTCTGTACCTCAGGCTTTGGTTTCCTAAGAAAGCGGTGAACGGTCATAAAATAACGCCTGTCTAAGTACAGAGCGTTTTTCGACACCTTCATTTCAAATACTGGCGAAAATTACAGATTTTTGCATAATCAGCCTAAAATGTTACTGCTAGGACACGTGCCTCCTCTCGGTGTGAGGGACTGGGCCGTCATGCACCACGCGGACCCAGTGCGCATTGGTAAAAGTCACATGTCTTTGAATATTTGGCTCTAGGACATCCTCCACGATGTTTTCCTTCACCGTTTTGTGACCAGAGGTGATGAAATAATTTACATAAAGTTAATGCCTGTGTGTGTTCGAACCTACGACCTACAACTCGTAAGTTGCGGTCGCTTCCACTCGGCCACCACTGCTCTCATTTGCATGACGGCAGCTATAATATGACGGAAGCGCTTTTCTACGAAACCCAAGCTTAACTCATCGACAAAGTAATACTGAAACTCAATGTTGATAAGTTAGAGATAAGCTTATCAGTAACCGTAGCGATTGCCATTATTTCAAAGGTAACCGGTACTGAAACGTTTAGTACGGTCTCCTAGAAAAGGAATTATCTAATCATGTCCTTGGGTTTTATATCCACTGTCACTTTTTCCTAAATCCTAATCAAAAATGGAAATAGGCGATGAAGGAAAAAAGGGCCACAGAAATCTTAAGTGGAACAAATGGGACGTACATTAAGCCCTTTGATGGTCCGACCATCGGAATAGTTAATCCTTTACCCACAATAGATTCTAACGACGTTCTCAGACTATAAGCTGGCATAACACTTCACATTAATGTCTTCTTTCTTCCGTTTTATAACCATAAAAAATGGTTTGTTTTAAAAAAAAGCTCGTTTCTAAAAAAAAAAGTACAAGTAACATAATTGTGTGTGTAAATTAAATTAAACCCAACCGTTAAAATCCCTATAAAATACATTAATTACCTAATGGCACATGCAATTTCCATATTATTTTGTGCTGTAATTAGGAAATGAAACGAAAAGTGGTTTTGAAATTGACCCTGCTTCGGATTTTTTTTTTTTGATCGAGCATATTATTATTTATAGTGATTTTAACCATAAATTACTCTAAAACAAGAATGTATCTTTGATATATATTTTTTAGGACCTAAATACACTAATTTGACCGTTTAAAATTTATGCTCCAACGGGCAAATTCAGATAATCTTCTGTTAAAACACACACTTAGAATGTTTTAATATTAATAGTTCAATAAACATTAGATTCAATTCATTTCTTTGGATCTCGATAATTCGGCTCACCTGACTGAATAATTCGATAAGATCAAAATTAAATAGGTATAAGTTCACCGGCTGTAGAAGTTCGCACTAAATCAGCGAGCAGTAAACGTCAAGAAACGTCAAGAAACCACAAACAAGAACCAAACCAAAAGGAACAAAAAAAAAATACTCCTTAATCCTTAAATAACAAAAAACCTAAATATTTTGGAAATGTGGATGTACTATTTTTATTTTTTTATTTTATTTTATTCTATTTGGGAAACTTACAGCTAATTTATATCTGTATAAATTTGTTCTTAGGCAATATGAAATTGTAGGGCCATTTACAAGTTTCCACTTATATGTAATAGGTACACTTTTGCCTTACCCTTCGCAGATTACAGGCGTGAAATTATGTGTATTCCTAATTATTAACAGTATCTACCTAGGTGATAGAGAACAAAACTATTGTAATGCAAACAGAGAGAGATTTTTTTTTAATTTAAGTAGCAACTAGTCAACGTAAAATATGGCGAAGGCCTTTATGCCTTCGAGTTTTAGGCACTAACGACTTTCCAGATTCAAATGCTCAATTGATTCCACGCTCCGATGTAATGATGTCCATTCCAATGTTGCCTGGAAGAGATCACAGAAACCGATAAGGCGGCCCCTTGTATATTTTGTAGTGTTTGATATATTTTTTATGTTGTGTATTTTTATGGCGTACAATAAAGTATACATAAATATTAATAAATGTAAAACTGACCAAGTTCGTGTCGGACCACGCACAATAAAGGCGCACAATAAAGGGTTCCGTAGTTCGAATGAATTTATCCCAAGAACAAACTTACATTGCAACTATAAATGCAAGTTGGTCGACTATTACTCGTGAAATTGTAAAGCCTACTTAGCTGTCATAGTTTTTCTTTTAACTTCGTTATATATAGGTACTACTACCATGAAGTTTTCACAAATCCAAAAACAACCATTTAGCTGGCGGAAGGAGAGACACACTTGACAAAATATAGCACTTTATACGAGTAGCTTAATATTTCATAATGATTTTCACAAGCCCGCAATATTTTTGAAAGACCAAAGCTCAGCAAAATTACCTGTAATCTGCCTTGTTTCGACGGCCTGTATTTTTTAAACGGTGTTACTCTAATACCTACATCGACAATAATATTGTAAACAATCACCGACACCAATTCTTCTAGCTTTCCCTCCACTTTCCTTATAGCATTATCTACTTCTATCGGTTAATACCTACTCGCTTGAGTATATAGTTTAGTATTTCTTTCTTATTGCCTACCTAGATTAGCCTTCTAGTATATGCCAACCTCTTTCTGCAAGGTGAAGGCTTGTAATTGTGGCTTGATAAATAAGAAGCTAATGCCTGTTTGAAACGGCGGTTCCAGGAGTTTCTATGCGGCTGAAGAACTGCGCAGCTGGCTGGCTAAACTGGATTTTTACTTCGCGTCATTGCTCCGCTGACTGACTCCAGGGCCATCACCGACGTCACCGTTCATCACCAAACAGGAGAGTGCGGGATCAACGGCCTCCTACGTGGTCCGACCTTTAGACCGGGTTATAACGAACCCTCGTACTCTTTTTTCCCTTAAATTGTCACTAACGGTTTTTTTTTTATTAATATACTTTTGTTTCTATTAATTTTGCGATCGTTTAATTTTTATAACTGATATAAAAACGAACGTGACACTATCCAACGATACCCCACACCATGGGGTGGACGAGAAAAGAAAGCATCCACACTTTACGTGTACAGGAGGTACCATAAGATTATTTTTTTCATGATTTTATTTTACCAATTTGTCGGTGTGATTAATATGTATATTCGTGCCAAATTATAGCTTTCTAGTACTAAGAGTCTCTAAGCCATGTCGCCATGTCCGTCTGTCCGTCCACAGCTTACTGCGGACGGACAGAAGGACATGGCGAAACTTTAAGGAGGAACCCTTGTTGACTATGGAACCCTAAAAAACCTGAAATAGTTTCGAAACAAGTCCGCAGTATTAAGCGTCGTTTCATAGGAATATAAATTGATATATATTTCAGTATGATCTGGCGGAGCTTTCAGTTGGACTTTCAGTGAGTCAGTGTAAGCGCGCCACCCGCGCAGAATACACGCCGCGCCGCCCAAGCCGCGCGGCAAAACGACAACAAAAACACCTCGTAGTTTTCACAACAACAAACTGACATTATAAAATACCTTTCTTTAAAAAAACATTTCCCAGTTTCTTTTGACATTTCGAAGCTATGGGTGATGTCGAATTTCGTGTTTTCTTTGTCTTTTCAGTGAGTTGTAAACTTTTTGCTTGAGATGTGGGCGCTTTGCAAATGGAACTTTTTAATTTAGTCTATTCATTCTGTGTTGCTTAGAAAACAGTGAAAGTTGATTGGTTTTTATTAATTAAGAAATAAATAAGTGTTATGGAAGAGTGGGTTCGGGAGAAAAGCGGATTGAAACAGCTGACTATCGGCAATTCTCAGTTTATTCTGTTCGGTAAGTTAATTTTGAATTTGTTATTTCTAGGCTTGAACATTTTCGGAAGTTCGATTTTTTGTTATCTTATCGTAATACTTTTAGAACAAGTACTTATCCACTTGATGGCTGATACGAAAAAACGCATCGATTTAGCATTAGCAACGGCAGTGCGTCGAGACATCAATATTTTTTTTAGTTTTCGTAAATTATTCACTGACTTATATTTTTGAATGAATTAACAATACATCGGATATTCAATATCCACATACATATATATTTCAAAACATCTTCAAGTGCTATTGTTTTAAACCTAACCCTGGTTTACATTTACGTCCTAACATCAACAAACGCAATATACAAAACAAATGTGTTTCATATTTAAACATTCAACAATTTTGACAGAAACGTATCATTTAAAGTCGGTAACTATTTATTGATGAATATGAAAACCGATTTAGATTTCACCAGCGCGCGGGCAAGGTTGTTTAGGGGATCCAAAATAACTAAATCAAAACGCCATTTAATTAAATTCTGAGGATCTTAAGTGTTTTGGGATCTAATAGAGTTTGGTGAAGCGTTAAGGCTAATGTTTATCAACAATGGTTGAAGGTTTAAATAATGAAGACTTCTGGCATCCATTGTCTTTATTATTTTCCAATATTATCCACTATTGCCTGAGGCACAGACATTATAATACGACAATCGACGTCCTGACGAAATGATTACTCTTCTTTTCGCAAAGAAAATAACTATACATTTTACGACGTACTTTTATGATAATAATTTATATAATATTCCTGAACATCATTCAGTATTTGATAAAATTATATTGACAAATCTAAATTATCCATACGCGTCCACCTCCTTCTATTTCCGAGGAGGTTTAATCGTCACACAAGTATACTTTTGTGTGTTACTAAGAATGACGAATGTTTATGTATAAGAGAATAACTATTTCTACATAACTATTCTATGTACTATAGAGCTACAATTTACCAGGTAATATGTCTTTCATAGCGCCTCTCCTCGTTTTATTTGACTTGCGTTTTTGTGTGTATGTCTAATTTTGTTGTTGATGGTTTTTTTATGTGTTATATTTTAATCTAATTTATGCAATCTATAATGTAAATACAATAGTAAATACAGTGTAAATACAGGTGGTAAGTCAATAATCAACAGACACAATTATGGACCCTATCAGCACAACAAAATTTTAAGTAAGTAGGAGTTAGGAAGAGCGCTATTATGATTTTCCTTATTACTAAATATTTACTTTATTTCCTTTTTATCTGCTTTTTACAATGGTAATTGTTATTATGTGTTCACCATTTATTTATTCTCTGAATATAATATGTTTAAATCAATCTATTTATTAGTTATTAAATATATGATAAAAAAGAGAAGTAAAAATTATTAGAGAGCTATTACAGTAAGCGACAGTTTATTTTACGTCTAAAACGGAAATTTACTCCCAAATAATCATTCTGTAGACCTATTTTAAGTGATAAATGGAATCATTTACGTCAAAACCAAGTGATGGAGGGTCTTAACAGAATTTGGTTTAATCATTTTGATTTAATACTATTATCCTTTCCAGAGCCTTTGAAGTTTATTAGCCTACAAGTGGTTTGGGGAGCCTTTTAGACATACTTTGTTGAAAAAATCGCTCAATTTCATAATATTGAGTAGGGTTATCAAAAAAATTGTCCCGGGATGGTATCGAAGTATCTCGCCAGCTGGTGCTTTTTACGCGGATAAAAAGTTTGTCTTTTTAATCCATTATTTTTCAAGGAAAATATAAACCATATTTTGGTCGTTCTTTGGCCAAAGAATTAGAATTGCTACTCAGCATGGCAATGCTGCCAGTCTTTGGGACACGTTTTCGGATGGCAATAATGTGGAAGAGCACTTCGACGCATATGTATTCTTTTGTTTTGTATTTATTTGTATAGTAAGTCATTTAATTTTGTACCTAGTGTAAATAATGAATTCAACCTTATAAAATAACTTCATACTCGAGCCATAATGCGATGTATTATTCACTTAGTCATTTTCTAACTAATGCTCAAAGTCCTGCAATAGCAATGCTACGTCTGGCCGCAACCTTATAGCAAAGAGAATGATCACTATGATGCAAAATCAGAGGTACACAGTATACAGAATAAAATTTAAACCAGTGCGCAAACTGTAACTATTCATTCTGCATACAATTCTGGAAAACTGTAATACCTATGCGCCCAAAATATATGGAATAACTATTTTTTTTATAAATGTTGCGCATTGTTTAAATTTTTTCCTGTATTAGCCTACGTACGCACGGACGTAAAATATCACGGCGGGATTTTATCGCGCACTCGATTGCCAACTTTCGGTATTGAGCCGAGCATTGAGAATCTGACAAAGCGTACCCCAGCGCATAAAAAAAAACACTGTTGGATTTTCAACTCTCTGCGCTACGCTGTGAAAGGACTGTAAGTACCTACCCGTGTTTTTAATTAGCTACTGATCTCCACAGATTCTAAATACTACCTGTTTCTAAAACAATACTGATAAATACTGATTTACCTCTGACAGCAGCAACCTAACAGCAACCTTATTTTAACGAGAATAAAGATCACAATGATTTTGACAGACTTGAACGAACCTTATAAGAATCAGAATTAAGATCACTGTGATTTGGACACTGATGCAAAATCAGTAGTAAAATAAATGTTTAAGGACTGTACTAATAACCTAACCAAAAACACCACAAATTATATTTAAACAGACTTTCAATTAACAGAATCCAAAAAGGTTCAAAGCAAATATGATAAAGAGATCCAAGCATCGTTAAATTAAAGCGCTCAATTAAAAGGGTTGAAATCCCTTCGAGTCGTTATTTTTGCCCGAGTTATGGTAACATTGATGACGTCGTATCTAACCAACTTCCTCATTGATCTACAAATAGTATAAAACGCGAGTCGCTTTTCGTGTTTGTATCTATGTCGCAACGAATTTTGATGTGGTTTTCAACATAATTTAACCCTTAAATTCATGATTTATTGTATCGTATTGCAAAAAATGCTATTGTATAAGTATTTATCTATATATTTAGAAAATATATATATAATAAATATTAATATTCATAGAGTATATATATTGTTTTGACATAAAGAGGTGCGTTCAGACACTCACAGCTATCACATTCTTAAAAAAATTAAATATCGTGCTTTGTTGCCATATGGCAACATTATGCATTTAAGGGTTAGAAATTTTAGTCCAGAAGGTTTATTTGTAAGATACATTAATATTTAATTTACATATAATAAAAAAATCTCTCCATGTTTTGTGAAGTAATAAAAACCGTGCGAAACAAGGGCGGATCGCTTGAAGTATTATAAATTAAAGTTAGATTTTGTATGTTAGATTTTGATGCCATTTGCACCATCAATTAGATATTTTTTTCCGTAAATTTATGTATATATTAAGATAAACTGGTCAAAGCTTCCCCAGGTTCAGTTTAACGGAACTGCTATTCCAATCAGTGAAAAGGTTAAGAATCTTGGGGTTTGGATTGATAAGCATCTATCTTGGGGTCCTCAGCTACAAGACGTAAGTCGCAAGATTTTTGCATCTGGTAAGTCACTGAGACGATTGCGGAATTTTCTTCCAACTGCCACTAAAACTGCGCTTGCACAATCCCTTTTACTTCCCATCCTTGACTACGCTGATGTCAGTTATCCAGATCTTACTGAGGCATAACTAGATAAACTTGAGCGACTTCAAAACTTTTGCATAAGATTTATATTTGGACTGCGCAAATATGATCACATATCTGAATTTCGTACAAAGCTCAAGTGGCTTCCCGTACGTCTTCGCCGGAATTCTCATATCCTGATTCAGCTCTACAGTATTTTGTTTAACCCTAAAACCCCCTCTTATCTTATAGAACGTTTCAAGTTCCTTCATGACACACATAATAGATATCTGAGGTCATCGGAAAACCTGAGACTAGAGATGCCGATGCATTCCACCAGTTTCTATGATAAATCTTTTACTGTTCAAGCAGTACGCTTATGGAATGACTTACCCGTGTCGGTAAGGCGTGCTCAATCTTTGTCCACTTTTAAAATTATGATAAAAAATCACTTCCTCTCTCCTTAAACAGCACCATTATATTTTCTTTACTCCTGTTTCATGTCTATTGTTATATGTATATATTTATTTAGATTGGTATAATATGCTTATGTATGTATTTATTTTATCGTGTAAATAGTACACCACAGACTACCTACAATATTTGTCTCTCCTTCCCTTTTCAATCCATCCAAAGGTTGTCTTTAAAAGATCGCTCTTAGCGATAAGACCGCCCATTGTGTCACCCTTTGTAAAATTTCTATATTTATGTCTGTAATCTATATGGTGTACATAATAAAGAGTATTCTATTCTATTCTATTCTATGAATATTAAACTTAAATAATTATAATAAAGAAATTATGATATTCGGCCAAGTCGTAAAAACCGAGCGAAGCAGTGGCAGATCGGTAGAATGTAGGTATTATAAATTTAAGCCACTTTTCGTATCTGTCTGTTTGTCCTTATATACTCCATAACGGATTTAATATGTAGTAAACAAATCTCCATGTTTTGTCATGTCGTGAAAATCGTTTGAAGCAGGGGCGGGTCGCGTGAGTTGTATAAATGTTTGTCATGTCTGCCGCGTGTTTTCTGACGTCATTTATCTTACCAGATAAAAGCGTAAAAGGGTTATTTTAGTAATTATTTTGTCCGAAGGTAAACTGAGTTTACCGGTCGTGTTTTTTGGAAAATTGAAGAGCTTAAATTAGTTATTATACCGGCTGAGTTTTTTTCACCCTCCGGACCAAACAGGGTATAAAAGGTGAACAGAGTAGAAGCCTATGGCACAGATTTATTGTACAAAAAAAAAATTAATAAAAAACTCTTTTTTTACGGATTGAATATCGCTATAAAGTCAATGATAATTTTCGCGCGTAGAGAAAGGTGCCTTTAAGTTTAATTTTCATATTATTAGGTTGTATCATAAATTCTTGCCAGTTAAAAACAAATTATTATTAATTTTTTTTTAATAATAAAAAACACTTTTAATCAATTATATAGTCTCCCTCGTTATCTAAAACAGTCAGCCACCTACTGGGCAAAATTTGAATACCCTTCTCCCAAAATGAGGCAGGCTGGGACTCGAAAAAATTTTCAAGTTCAATTTTAATACTTCCATAAGTTTCGATTCTTTTTCCTAGTAAGTGAAATTTAAGAACTCGAAATAAATGAAAGTCTGAAGGCGCAAGATACGGGCTATACGGTGGATGTGGAACAGTCAGCCATCCTAGCTCATCCAGCTGTTTATGTGTTAACTTGGCGCAATGAGGTCATGCAAAAGTTGGACTCCAAGTCGTTTTGGCCACTTAATTTTTAACATCTCTGCTAGTTTGCGAAGCTGCTGCGTATAAAGATTGGCGTTGATAGTCTGATGAGATTCGAGGAGTTCCCAGAAAATTATTCCTTGCCAATCCCAGAAAACAGACAACATAATGTTACGATCGTGTTCATTAAGTTTAGGCTGGGCTGGTGGGTTTTCCCCGCGAGGAATCCGATAGGCATGATGCGTGTTAGTTTCATAATAATAATAATAATAATTTATTTATTTCAGACAATTCTAGTCCATAGTTTACACATACAATAAATAACATTAAAATGACTTATAAAATATAATGTATCCAGCTCTCGTCACATGTAATAATGTCCTTGAGAAAGTCTCGCCTGTGCGGACGAAGTAACAAACTTTGACAAATGGCCACACGAACGGCCCGGTCATGGTCCGTTAACGCATGAGGTGTCCAACGTGACATCACTTTGCGATATCTCATCGATTTGAGATAACGATCTATAGTCGCGTGGGATTGTCCAAGCACCTTCTCTAGATCGCGCGTACTATAGTCTGGATGTAGCTCAAGTTCGTGACGCAAAGCATCTTCATCGAAGCTGGTGGGTCGGCCTGGGCGAGGTTGATCTTCGCAGCTTATATCACCGGTGTCAAAACGCTTGTACATACCAGAAACGAACAGTCCGATCGCTAGTAGTACCCGGTCCAAATACAGTGTTAATCTTTTTAGCCGTGTCTGTTGAAGAGACTTTAAGTCGATGCTCATATAGCATAATAGCTCGGAGTTGACGCTGATCCATTTTCACTAAAGACTAATTATTGCGTTGCGTCCGCACCTATTTATACCCTCACCATAAAAGATACTCATCCTTACTAGAAAGATCTAGAACTTTCTTGAATTAGCTTTAGTTTAAATACGAGAAAATTCGATAAAAATAAAATATGGCAAGAACTTATGAGACAACCTAATATTTGTCGATTTATATATTTTTTTGTGTGAAATAAAAGAAACCATTCTGTGCCATTGGCTTCTACTGCGTTTACCTTTTATAGCCAGTTTTTGTCCAGATGCTAAAAAGTCAGTCAGTATATACTGAAGATTGGACTGGTAGGTTTTATTTTAAGGCTTAGTTTTTAGCTTATATTTATACTCATTTCAGTCAACCTGCTGTAAAATCCCATTTAAGCTGCTGTAATGTAAGATTGATGAAAATATCATAATATCAATTGGGGTTTAGTTTGATATGAGATTAAAATTGAATAGGCATTTCTTTACCTAGGAGACTTAACCCTTTCCATTTCATTTAAAAACCCGCAAATGTAATAAAATATACAATATAACCAAAAACACAATTATTAAAATAAATCTCCCAAAGAAATCTAATGCACAGACGCCAGCACATCAAACTACTACAATTTGTCAAATTTCTTTAATAGATTTTCAACTTTATCCCTAAAGTACCTATTAGGTTCAAAGTTGATTAATAATAATAATAATAATATTCGACAACTTTCACACAACTTCCATTTAGTCCCAAACTAAGCAGAGCTTGTGCTATGAGTACTAGACAACTGATAAACATACATATATATTTCTAAATACATACATATTATAGATAAATTACACCCAGACAAAGAACAAATGATCGTGCTCATCACACAAACATTTGTCCTAGGTGGGAATCGAACCCACGACCTTGAGCATTGAGGGCCACTGACCACTAGACCAACAGGCCTGTCAAATTGGGCAAACTAGTCTCGTTCGGTGACCTGTGCCACATTCATTGCATAGCCACAAGCCAGTCTATCTATAAATATTTTCACCGATAAGAAAATGCAGTTGTCAGGCTCTTCGACTATCTGATTTTCTTATCTTTTTCTTTTATCTTTCAATGTCTTTTAAGAGCTTTTATAAATGACTAGCTGCAACTCGCGGTTTCACCCGCGTCATTTTCGATTCCGTAGGCATATCGAGATGAAAAGTTTTAAGTAACAGCTAGGTACCTATCAAGTTTTATCGCAATCGGTTCATTAGTTTTTGCGTGAAGAAGTAACAAACATATTATATAGGGTGACTGGTAATTAGTGATCGATACTTAAACACATGATTCTACTCATGACAACAAACAACTTTTACTATAGGACCAAATCCGAAATCGCGAAATAAAATCAGCTGTTCCCTACATTTATGTTCGTACGAGTCGTCAAAATGTAGGGAACAGCTGATTTTTTTTTCGCGATTTCAGGTTTGGTCCCATAGTAAAAGTTGTTTGTAATGATGAGTAGAATCATGTGTTTAAGTATCGGTCACTAATTACCAGTCACCCTATATATTACCCGCTGCGCTGTGTGGGGCCACACCGCCCAATTTTGTTTAGATTGACATTTTTAAATTCGTAATATCTTTTGAATGGAATAATGGATTTTAATAATTCAAAAAGAAATCTACAGGTATTGCAACAGTCTTGAATACAAATTTGTTTGGATAAGGATGAATACAGAGGTATGGATAACATGGTCTGATTTTGGTCGGCATTTCTATCAACTTTTAAAATGTAAATAAGTGGTTATAGTGACATAACTATAATGGACATATAGTATTGCAAAGTTTTTTTTTTGTAGATAATGATATGTTCCTTGATATTGTAGTACATTTTCTTGTTCTATCATCAATATTTTCCGCAGCGCATGCGAAGAAAGGCATTTTATGGCCATTTTGTTTACACCTTGGGTTAAATTATTTAAGTTTTAGTAGGGACCCCTAATGTTTTCTAGTAATAAATATAGTTTATGTTACTCAAGGATAGTGTGGCATTCTAATGGTGAAAACATTTTAGAAATCAGTCCAACAATTTTTGAGTTTATTTGTTACGAACATACATACATACAAAAATACAAATCTTTCCTCTTTATAATATTAGTGTAGATTAGGGGCTGAAGTTTAATAGTTCATAAAAATAGGAGTAGGTTTATGAACTACGTTTGGTTGTGACCCGCTCCCTCGCAACTTGGTACCGTCCCATGGCATCCTCCTTTGTATACACACTTGACCGGTTTTTGTGTTGGCACCATGTTTTTTTTATATTCACGTAATTTATTATCATTTAATTTTGCTTTTGTGTGTTGTGGTATGCCTTTTCTGTGCACTGAATAAGTGGTTTATCTATCCATACATACATATATATCTAAGCAGAAGAAAAATCAACTTAGCTTAGCGCTTAGTAGGATGCAGACTTCCCTAACTAAGGGCGCTTACAAACGATGCAATTTACATGTCAAGGTTAACGCTACACAAGTTTGCACACACACGATGTATTAGTCACAAGAGTAATTAATTAACAAGATCCCTTACCTGTGACGTAACATGAACAAGTGCTTACAACATGCACTTTTCCAATTAAAGCACCATGTCCTAGAGCCAAAAATTCGAAGACATGTGTCATCTACCGAATTGGACTAAGCACGCGTGGGAATATTATATAGGCTCCATACACAAAAGCATAGTCAGCCTATAACATTCCCTGCTGGGAAAGAAAGAAAGAAAAAATAAATAAGTTTATTTCCGGTAAACATGACACATAAAAAGAACACAAACACAAAAAAAAAACATGTGTCACATGCACGCAAAAAGAGCCTTCGCTCACCACAATGCTAAGACGTTATACGAATGCAGTGCGTCTGAGTTCATTGTAGGCTCTCTCTGCTATGAAAGCTTCATATAACTCACCTTCTACTAAAACAAAACGATCCGAATTCAAAACAGTTTCCCTCACAACTGCCACTCACAGATCTGTTAACCCTTCAGGCGATAAAAGGCTCACTAAGTAAATCCGTTAACTCACTTACAGTACAACTTTGCTTTTAGCCCATTCATATCTCTGTAAGACATTTATTTGAACCATAATAGCTGGTATAAATACGGATTGGCTATTAAAATATTTTGATATTCCATCAAGCGAAAATGAGCTTAACGTTCAATGAATCTTTTGAATTACTTTTGTTTTTGTATTTTTAGGTTAATAGTTACTGAATGTCGCGGTTTTTTCTTTAATAGTAATCTTTGTGTGTCAAAACTTGTCACGAATCTTGAAATTAATTATTATTAATTGTGACACATAGCAAACAAGAACTTGATTTATAATGCCTTTTCTGATACAGTAGTCTGTGTGAAAGTTTGTGAAGATGTATTTCAAAGATTACCCTCAAACAAAGCAGTTCTTTGTGATCTCAGTAATTATTAATAAATGCTATAATCTTATTATATTAAATAATAATAATTTGTAATCATCTAACTTTTATATTCTTATTTTATTGTTTAATTAATTTAAATACCTAAATACTTACTGAAAATCCCCATTCAACTTTGAGAGAGATGGCCGCCGAACTTTCTGTGTCTCACGAGTCGATCCGTGCCATTTTAAATAATTAATCACTTGGGTATGAAACATGTTGCCGCTTGGCTAGTCCCAAAAGACCTGAATTTTCACCAAAAACTCAACCGCATAATAGTCGCTGATGACATGCTAGAACGAGTCAATTCCAACCCAACATTTATGAAACGCATTGTTACTGGTGACGATACGTGGGTTTACGAGTTTGACATGCAAACTAGTCAACAAGCTTCGGAGTGGCGACTTCCAACTGAACCGAAACCGCAAAAACTACGCCAAAGTCGATCAAAAGTCAAAGTCATGTTGACTGTATTCTTTGACTATCACGGTGTTCTGCACTATGAATTCTTGCCGGAAAGTCAAACGGTAAATAAAGAATATTATTTGTTATGCGGTGTTTAAGACAGCAAATTAGACGAAAAATGCCAGATTTATGGAAAGAAAATACTTGGATTTTGCACCACGATAATGCGCCTCCGCACAAGGCCATTGTGAATGAATTTTTGACCAAAAACTCAACAAATACCATCGAGCAACCAACTTATTCACCAGATACGACTCCAACTGACTTCTTTCTTTTTCCTAAACTCAAATTACCACTTCGTGGCACCCGTTTTCATTCAGTAGAAGACATTAAAGGAGAATAATTCGCGGCGAGAACTGAACTCAATTCCGGAAAAAAACGTTTAAAAATGTTTTGATGATCGGATTATTCGTTGGCATAAGAGTATCGTTTCTGAAGGAGCATACTTTGAAGTTGATAAAATAAATTTGATGTATAAGTAACATTTTGTGTATTATTGATCTTTTCCCGGTACTTTCTTGACAGAGTAGTATTGTGTTTTTTCATTGTGTTTTTATTTAAGCATACTTATCTTAATTTTCACATTATATGTGTAGGTATATTTAATATGTTAGTTTTAGACTTCACACATTCATATTATTCTCGAATTTCGAATATTTGATTCGAACAAAGAAGCGTATTTTCATTAATTTATCGAATTAGACGTTTCCGATCCATATCCCTATCTTGGAATTGACAAGTAAATTGGTTTCCTTTCAACGCTATCTATCTAAAGATTGTCTAGCGTAGCGTAGGAGGTTCAATCATTCAGCACAATCGGTACATGACGCATACCTTGTGGAAGTGGTGTGTGGGAGCTACGTCTTCCTAGACTTTCAAGCGCTTTGTTATTTATTCGTTTTCTAGCACTTTATCTTCAAACGAAATAATAACAGGAATTTTTGTTGCTCGTCATTGGAATATAAAAGTGCATGTTTGTTTAAAAGAATGCTAGTGCTATACAACGATTACATAACATAAGATCACGCATATAATCCCCAAAGGATTAGGCAGAGATGCACCTAAAGTATCACCCACATTTTACCACTTATATTTAAGTCTCATCGGAAACAGTCTCATCGGGCTCAAACCCATACCCGGAGTATGCTGCTACTGAGAAATTCCAGATGGAAAAAGCCAGTAACACTTGGCCCGACCTGGGACTCGAACCAAGGACCTCATGTAGCGCTTGCAAATATTTATACCTTTCTGAAAACTATTACAGTAACAAATTCTTCTTCGTAAAATAACAATGCCTATTTTCACAGACTGTTTCCGTAATAGTACATTCAAATTAGCTTACTACACAAAAAATGCATAATCTCCTCTCATGCTAAAATTTCAGGATTTTTCAGTGAGAACGCAGTTGGTTTTAGTAGTGAAATAAAATGCACACAAATGACATACCGACTTACTTTAAGCCCCATATGTTTTATACACAAACAGAAAATGGTTCTTCTATGAATTTAAAACGGTTTCATACCTGTTTTTTGGGTTTTCATTTACGTAAAACATACAAAAAAAAACCTTTAATCATGCTTTGTGCTTCTCTATGTTTAAATATATATAAAATATAATATTAATATTTATATATATATTATATTAATATAATATATATAATATTTTTTTTTTAATATTGTTGCTTTTGGGTGTTATTTGTTTGTGTTCGTTAAGTGCTTTGTTTTGATTACACTATGATAGAAAATTTCGTACACTGATTTGAAAAAAACATAATATGAAACTTGTCATAGCATGATCAGCCTGTATTAAGGTCCCCTCTGCTGGGACACAGACCTCCTCTTGGTGAGAGGAAGTGGGCCGTAATCCACCACGCGGTCCTTGTGCTTATTGGTAGATGTCACATTTCTTGGAATGTTTGGTTCTAGGACATGCCGGTTTCCTCACGATGTTTTCCGTCACCGTTTAGAGAGTAGTGGTGATGAAATAATTTACATAAAATAAGGCGTCTGTCTGGATATGGACCTACGACCTACAACTCGTAAGTCATCGTCGTTACCACTGGGCCCACACTGCTCTTTTAATAAACTTGTCACTATAGGAAAATTGTTGGATATCGGTTTCTGAAACCAAAATTATTGACGTGTCAATTAAATGCAAGCCAAGTCTATAATATAATTAATTCAACCAATAACAGCAGTTTCCGCGTTGGATTATTTGTTAGCTAATTTTTGGGTTAATATTCCTTCGAGAAACCGGACGTTAGTCAGACTGTTTTAGTAGTACGATTTTCCAAATAATACCTACCGGTATATTCTGTAAAAATATCATCGTGAAATCATAAGTGAAGTGAGCTTCAAGTGAGCAGTGGCAATAGTATTAATCCCTAATAACAACTCACTCCACGCTCACTTCACCTAAGTTCTCACGGTGAGATTTTTACAGAATAGCACTGCTGTTATATTTTGCAATTAAGTTACAAGTTCAAATTATGAAAACATACAAGGCAGATTGATATTTTTGAAAAACATACTATTAGGTAGGTGCTTTTGATACGCGAAAATCAATACTTAAGACTCAGAGAACGTCGTGGGACACAACTACTACGTAAAAACTGTTGATACAGTCGCAAAATGAATAGAATATAAAACTTTTGTTTCAGACAAGAGTCCACAGGGTTAGTAAAAAATGCGCAACATCATCAAAAACCGCATCAAGAAAACTGACACGTTGTCTTATCTAGTTTTTGCTCTTAAGTTAGTAAGTACCCAGATGTAAGTAACTTGTAAGTTTCGAGCTTTTGACGTACTCTGCACTAAACTTAAGAACAACTCCAGCAACGTTTGCAAACTAAACTAGATTGATTTATGCAAGACGGCGATATTCATAGGAATAGATTTGGTAAATTCGACTCTTTCAATTCCTGGTTTGGATTTTTAGTTGTTGTTCAGCATAAGGAGCTGATTTTTGAGTCCCGGGTCGGAAAAAGTAGTATTGAGTGTTTTAGATATACAGGGTCCCATTAAAATAGATGGACAAATTTTAACACAGCGCTCAGTATGTCTAACCAAAGATATCCAAGCAAAAAAAAAACAGTGATTAAATTTTGGCACTTTAGTGTATTTTCATCAGCTGATTATTTTTCTTGTAAGCATCTAAAGCATTTTTCTTATATATTTTTTTACCATCGTCCTTATTTTGGTGGTCTGAATGATTTCTAAAAGTTTGTCCATCTATTTTAATGGGACTTTGATAGATAGATAAGTCTTTATTTGCCTTAAACATGGTATAAAGTTGTTACAGTCACATATTAACCTAAAGTCCGCATGTTTAGCTATACAGGATATGTATTAAGTGCATGCAAGATAATAATTATTAGTAAATTTTAAAGTTCAGTGTCACAGATACAAAGTTAATACAATAATAATAATACAATAATAACAGTTTTCTCTCAGCATTGTCTGCAATTACAAAAGTCCAGAAATGTGTTCAAACATGTGTTCTGTCAACCATTTCAGTAATCTGTTTTGAAATAAGTTAATATTAAATAACAACTTCATTTCTTTGGAAATTTTGTTATAAATGCGTATACACATGACTAGGAAACTTTTCGCATACTTAGCTGATTTAGGAGTATCCTGCAATGCAAGTCTGCATGGATCTCTATTTCGAGAGTATTATAAACCTGCATTTGCAAAACTCTTAATAGCACCCACAAGTCTGGATTTATGGTAATACCTACTTGCCCCCTATTACACGGAAATGTAAATAATCACCGAATCAGTGTCGTGTTTTAGTTCAATATCATGTCGTTAACTTGCGGCACGCTTTGGTGTAAACTGTAAGTGCATTGAGTAATTGTTATATAACATACATAAACACATTCCTTTTCCCATGGGGGTAGGCAGAAACTACAAAACACCACCTGCTACGCTATCCTTATATACCTATTCCATTTGCTTCTTTTATAAATAAATCTATATATTATTTTATAAGTTAAAGTCGTTTTTCGTGTTCCACTGTGTGATAGCGTTGTTATTCTAAAATACGCAACGGACTTTGATGCGGTTTTCACCATCATTTAGCTTTATCCCTAAAAATTCACGTGTATAATACATTATTAATATTGAACTTACACATAATAAAGAATCTTAACCCATTCGCTGGGCGATAAAAATTACGCTTATTAGCCAAATGCGGGACGGTTATCATCGTGAACGCCGATGGGCATCCTCCGCACCTGAATATTAAATCAAAACACGCCGAAAGGCGTCCGCCGCAGCGAATGGGTTAATGTGTTTTTAAGCCGTAAAAACCATGCCAAACAGTAGCTGGTCGGTAGTAAATAAATAAATAATATTCACCTCAAACATCAAACCTCTGCTCAAAACGTCGGGGATTACTTTATGGTAAATCTGTGTGGTTAATGGTGAAGTTTTGACCCTTTCACCCTTTCACATTAAAACTATACTTAAGCTAAACATTTTTAATAAAAGAACATAACTTCTATTTAGCTGCACAAAGCTCTTAAACAATTTCAAATTATCTCGTAAACAATTTAAAATTCTCTCTGAACCGCTTTATTATAGTCGTTAACAACGCCTTATCTTTTGTTTATGTGCAATACTTAAACAGTACGTAGACGATTTATGTATTTACAGTTAAAACTTAATCGTAGTTGAGCGTACAATTACGATACGAAACCGTATATCATTTTTGAATTCTGTCTTAGTAGACTCATTGGTTGTCTATTGATGTGAATGTTACTGTCTCCAGCCTCCTCCAGGCTGCGCCACTACACCCTGACCTCCACCTTCTACAACCAGTCTGTCCTAACTGCCTGTTTGAGGTCGTCGGTCCATCTAGCTGGAGGTCGTCTGTGACTGTTTGCACCACTTGTATATGTCGCAGGGTTTATGACTAAAATCAAGTCTCTCATCAAAAACCGGAAGAAGACAAAATGATTATGTTATCATAAACAAATAAACAATTGTTGTTTATTGTCTCCAATTGTTTTATTTATGTAAGGAAATAGCAACGGACATTTTTTTTGTCTAGGTTTTTGATGAAAAAACTCGATTTTCTCAGGTTTATAACATAAAGTAATAATTTTGTCTTCTTCCAATTCTTGTTCAAAAGCCTAGGTTTTTGATCAAAAACCTGATTTTGTCAAAAACCTGCGGCATGTACAAGATGGAGACGACGATACGACAATAAATTAAATGTCATTATCTTATGACGTTCCTAATCAAAAATTCAAACAAATATATCGGGTTGGGGTCGGCTTCTAGTCTAACCGGATGCAGCCGAATACCAATATTTTACATAGAGCGACTGCCCATCTGACCTCCACAACCAGTTACTGGATAACACACTTTGATAAAACTGGTTGTCAGACTTTCGGTCTTCTGACGACCCGTAAAGATTATCAAAGATCCACGAATGTCAGCAGGGTACTTAATACAATAAAAAATGGTCTACAGATCTACAGTCTTCAAAGCCTACAAAGTTCTCACGTTTACAAAATATAAAATAATCTATCACAAGGATGTATAAAAATAAAAACCTTTCTGTATATAATGTCAAATAATAAAAAGATTATGTCAAAGAAGTATGAAGAAATTAAATAAAAAATAAACATCGTAATTTGGGAGCAGTTAATAGACATACGAGTTGACGAAGACGTAGTTATGCCGACAGTAAACAGTTCTAAATGTCCAATCATAATTAGGCCGGCTGCACTATTAGATGGGGCTCGTAGCGCATGCGTAGCGCCCTTGCTACGACATTTCGTAGCAACTGCTACGAATGATTACGTGAAAAAGCTAAGTTGTCACTTGAAGTGATATAGTGATGTATTATATTATTATTATTAATAAGTCACTAAATAGTACCAGACCACTTAATTACTTGCTACAATGACGTTTCACGATTATTTCTGCTCTCATTGAATAAAGGTTGTCTATGGAACTAACAATGCAGCGTACTGTTTTTGATGAGGGTGTACCAAATATGTCAAAGGGGTTTAATTAAAACTACTTGTAACTAATTTCCATATGTCACGTCCGGATATTATATTCCATGATTTTGGTGTATTTAAAACGTCGAAATATCCGAAAAAGACAATTTAAATTAATTCAATACAAAGTAGAAAGTAGCTGTCGCTATTCAAATATTTTTAATTTGTATGAGGATCAGGATGTAAACTTCACTCATCTATCATAGAAAAGCGAGGTTCCTCTCACCAGGCGGGTATTGTGCCTGGTGGATTACTGCCCAATGTTTCATGTCTGGTAGTTCTTTATATATGCTAGTTGCCTTGTAGTCTCTATTTGCACGATGCAAGATTTTGCGTGACGTGAGTATTATGTGTAGTTCGCATGTGGCGATGTAGATACCGATGAGATGCGTGGTGTGAAAAATGGAAAGGGAGTCTCTCTTTCCATTTTTCACACTTTCGACCAACGGTGGTATTATGGGTGGTATTATAAATAGACAGACATATACATACAACGTGTAATGTTAAATGCGCAGAACCTCAGACACCCCAACTGATTTTCAATTGACCTATTTCAGAGAGTCAATAAGTCATTCAAAAAATTGTAAAGGTTTTATGTGCTGTTTTAGTTTTACTGGCCATTCTGATAGTTTCTTGCGTCTGTGACGACGCTTTATCGAGGGAGGAGTCGTCACCGGGCCGCTGCACCGCGCTGACATTGACTTGCTTGACCTATTAATAAAAAGACAAGGCAAAGTTTTTAATGAACATTTTTTGAAAAATGTGACTTATATTAAAAAGTGGTTCAATTAATTGTGCTCGTTATTCTGATCAAACTATTTTCAGGTTTTGCGCATTTAACGTTACACGTTGTATACTATCATCGGTCTTAACTTTTTCTTACTACATTAGGGTCTTTTAAATAACCCGATACAATTTAATTAGTGAAAAACCCGCCTCACACAAGCCTCTGTACATTTATGTGCTTGAAGTATTAAATAAATTAATAAACCCAAAACTACAAACACTTTTCTGCCTTTTAACGCAGTACAACCTCAGCAGGGCAACGTTTAGTTTCCGTCACAGAGACAAAGCGTTTGTAATCAGTTTTTTAAATCGTTGCAAACTGGACCAATTCATTTCTGACACCGTCTCCCCAGAAAATGGAAAATGTTTGTAAATCTATTTCATTTCTCAACGTGTCTCCTTTGTTTCCTCTTCACATCGTGTTAAAACTTTTCCTGAAAATTAAAGTTTTTTTCAAGCTCAGAAAAGAAGTGTCAGCAATGTCTTGGAAAACCAAAATAGATAACGTAAATTTATTTGTCTCTTACGGCAGTCATTCATTATCGTTTTAATATCTGTTATGGCCTATACAACCCATGTTAACCGACTAGTAGAAAAAAAAAACCCTGAAATGTTTTTACTATTGTTTGTCTCGCAATTATTCTAATAATGGCAATTCCAGATAATAGTCACGATCTTGTAAACGTCATCATCTGCCTAGCCTTTTCCCAACTATGTTGGGGTCGGCTTCCAGTCTAACCGGATGCAGCTGAATACCAGTATTTTACGTGGAGCGACTGCCTATCTGACCTCCACAACCCAGTTACTGGGTAATACCATACCCCTTGGTAAGACTGGTAGTCAGACTTTCGGGCTTCTGACTACCCGTAACGACTGTCAAAGATCCACGAATGACAGCCGGGACCAACGGCTTAACGTGCTTTCCGAGGCACTCGGTATGGAGGGGTCCCGGTATGTAAAGATGGTCACCCATCCACAAGCCAACCGTGGCAAGCGTAGCTTAACCTGATCGATCGACCTGTGCGGCTGTTATTATTTAGCCACAGCCCCCTCGATCTTGTAAATTGTGATCTTGTAAACGTAAAATTATATAAGTTACTAGCTGTGCCCCGTGGTTTCATCCGCATAACACTCGATCACGTGGGAATGTCGATCCAGGTCATCCTCTACACATGTGGTAAATTTTATTTAAGCCCTTTCTAGTCGTTTAGCGTGAAAGCATAATAAACAAAAATACAAAAAAAAAACTCTTCAAATCTTTACTATAATTAAGCACCGATAGTTGTATGGTAGCATCGTATATACCATAGCGTATTTCTATGTTTTACTGATATACCAAACACACATGAATTCAACCAAATTTTAGTTTATTTGAATTATGAATTTCGTAGTCCGTCAAAAACCGAGAAATATCTTCGTCATCGACATCCTGTTGAAAATCTACGTAATAATATTGAGCATCAAAAGCAATTTCATATTAATGGCAAATCTTGTTGAGGTGCGCCAAATGTCAAGCAATTTGAATTGACATTCATGTGCCGAGGTCGGTTGAAATGTGGATTATATTTGAGATGATTTTGAAATGAGTTGGCAACAATATGGTAAAAATATATAAATAATAAACTTAATCACTGTTTTTCTGTGTGCAATGATACACCATAATAACTAAGCTAACTGATAACTTTTCTTACTGTGCGGCCGTGGAGAAAATGCGTTCACGACACCTGTCAGTGCGAAAATTCTAGTAGCTAATAAAGATCGATGTCAGGAACATATTCTCTCAGCGGCCGTACTGTAGTAGACCGAGGTTTTCGTTTTGTAAAGTAGATAGGAGGTACCATTTGCAGGCCTGTTGGTCTAATGGTCAGTGGCCCTGACTACTACTATACGCAAGGTCGTGGCTTCGATTCCTACCCAGGACAAATGTTTGTGTGATGAGCACGATCATTTGTTTTTTTGTCTAGGTGTCAATCAATCAACTCAGCCTATCGCAGTCCACTGCTGGACATAGGCCTCTCCCAGACTGCGCCACAACACACTGTCCTCCGCCTTCGGCATCCAGTCTACCCCAGCCACCTTCTTTAGGTCGTCCGTCCATCTAGCTGGGGGGCGTCCCACACTACGCTTGCCGATACGCGGTCTCCACTCCAGGACTGTCTAGGTGTAATTTATCTATAATATGTATGTATTTAGAATTATATATCAATTGATATAGTTTAGTTGATAGTTGTTGTTATAGTAGTTGTGGTTGTTGTTTATCAGTTGTCTAGTTCTCATAGCACAAGCTCTGCTTAGTTTTGGACTAGATGGCGTTGTGTGAAAGTTGTGTAATATTATTATATTATTTACTGCACTAAGTATTTTAATATGTTCCATCAAGGACCATATATAGTTAGTCCAATAAATTGTACCTATCCTATAGAAAACAATGTTAATTTTTTCTCAAAGTAGTAAATAAAATTCAATTTACCTACAGTATTTTATTTATTTATTTCTTTATTTCAGGCATGTAAGGCCCATAGAAAAAAAACAATACATACTTATAAACTAATACATACAAAATCATCACAAATACAATACTATAATAATATAACTTAAAAATACTATAAATACATACAACATAACAAACTTATACGAGTACTACTGCACACGAAGTGTCGGCGTCGTATTTCGCTGACTGGTGTCATGTAGCCGGCCACGAAACCGGCGATACACAACACCCCTCGGCCAGAACTCAGTAGGCAGTGGCACAGTAGTCAGGCGCGGCAACTTACGAGTTGTAGGTCGTGGGTTCGAACCTAGGTAGGTGCTGTACTTTGTGTAAATAATCTCTTCACCGCTGCTTTCAAAACGGAGAAGGAAAACATCGTGAGGAAACCGGCATATCCTAGAACCAAAAAAATTAAGACACGTAACATCGACCAACGCGCACTGGGCCCGCGTGGTGGATTACGGCCCACTCCCTCTATCATAGAGGAGGCCTGTGTCCTAGCAGTGGGAATATTAGAGGCTGATTGTATATTTTTATGTCTTGCTTTATTTGAACAGGCGTAAACTGAAAGCACTCAATGCTATAGTAAAAAAAACAAAAACCCTCATAGAGGGTCTTCTTGTATGTATTTAACAAGTTCATAAAATTTCACACAAACTGTAATAATTCATACAGATTAGAGTTTCCTGCGCCACATACTGAAACTATGCTGAAGCCAATCGATCGTGACAAACGAGTGTGCCATGAAATCGAGTGCCGTATTTGCAAGCCTTTTACGTGAGCATCCATCGGTGAAATTAGCGGTAAACACTAGTTTTCCTGTTTTCTGGAGCTAGAGCTAGTTGATTTATTAAACGAACAAACGAGAAACGAATGAACGAGGCTCTCTTTGATGCGAGGGGAAAATAAAAGTTACCTTGTAAATATAGTGCTGAAAAGTACTCAGAAATTCTGTATCTTTTGGTTGCGAAAGCCTGAATTATAAATGTTCGGGGTATTGTGATCGGGATTTCTGTCCGCAAATAAAGATGCGGAAAAAAGTATTTATTTATTATGTAAACCTAACCTCATTGTTTCTAAATGATTCGCGCACCCGCTGTGATAGTGTGTTCCACAACGAACTTTTCTCTGTCAGCGGTTAGGCACGCGTATTTTCTTTTTTCTTTGATTCCATTGTTGTAACCGTTTCTAATAAGCTAGTTGCAAATACTTTATTTCATATTGTTTCATTGCATTAGTGTCCTTCTACAATTTAACAATTATCATGAAATTCACCATAGAGGAAGTGGTTTTTGAACTTTTTATTTAAAATGTTTAGGTTTGATGACTGAATCCAATCTTCAGCCTTAGTATCCCGAATAATCCGCACCTACTTCTAGTACCTATTCTAACTAATTCTCTATGGATATATTGACCATATTGTCCCAATCTCTTCCAAGACATCGTTGATAGATACTGCACTATTCTCCTTGAGCTCATAATCCCCTATAGTCAGCTTACCACTGCCCTGAGTTACATAATCGAGAGCTGCCTAACACAAACGACCAAGTCCTCACACGATCCATTGTGTTGTTAATTAGTAAAGCGATAATGTGTATTTAGCCATTAATCAGCAACTCTGATTAATGGCTAAATATCACTGTGCATTGGTTATCAGTAGAGCCACGCTTAACAATACGCCTGTGGTGAGCACATCATTTATACTTTACGTTTGTAAATACTCTTTTTCAGTTCACCACAAATACATATGTCATTCATTAAAAGTAAATTGTTACCTATGACTATAACTTAGGTCAGAAAAAAAAACTGCTCTTGCCTGTCAAATATGTTTCTCGATGTTTTATTAAATTACTAAAATTATGTTAAGCACTACGCTGAACACCAAAAAAGATAGAAAATACTCGAAAAAAAAAATAAAAAAAAAAATAAAAAAAAAATAAAAATAAAAAAAAAATATATGCGTCAAGTAAAGGTGTCTACTTGGCTCATATATTTTGATTTTTATGCTTGCTCACCACATGTCGTTGGCAATTTTACGATGCTTTCCTTTGTCATAAGTCACTGGCTTCTTACAGTAAACTAAGAAAGAAAAATTGTGCATTCGCAAAATGACAAGTGAGCCATAAAAACGTTTCACTCCAGACTTTTTGCCCGAATAAAATAAAATACGTTGAAACTTAGAAAAAAACACAAATGAAACAATTTCATGTAGGGAGCAGTGGTAGCTTAGTGGTAACAGTCCCGACTTACGTGTTGTTGTAGTTAGTAAGTTCGAAGCCAGGCGGGCGCTTTACTTTTTGTAAATTATTTCATAACCACTGCTCTCAAAACGGTGAACGAAAACATCGTGAGGAAACCGGGATGTCCTAGAACCAAAAACACGTGTGGGGTCAGGCCCCCGGCAGGAACGAAGTTCAAAATAAAAATCTAAGATGGTGGCTGCAAACATTCTAAATGACCAAAAAAAAAATGAAAATATCACAGCCGCCATCTTGGATTTTCATTTTGACCGCAATATCGGCTTCAGCACCCTCAAAAACCATGAAAGCGACACCCATGACGAAAAATTAGATTTTTTTTGCAGCCGCCATCTTGAATTTTCATTTTGACCTCAATATCGGCTTCAGCACCCTCGAAAACAATCGAAACTGTCTCTCTCTCTCTCTCTCTCTGTTTCTATTATATTATGTAAATAATAAAAAGTCCCATGGTGGGGCATAACGCTTTTTCATGACGTGACGAGTACTAAAAGTTTACTCCTACTGCAAGCTCCGTCAAAGGACTTCGTTCCAAAAATCGAAGATAAGTTACTCTCTCTCTCTCTGTTTCTATTATATTATGTAAATAATAAAAAGTCCCATGGTGGGGCATAACGCTTTTTCATGACGTGACGAGTACTAAAAGTTTACTCCTACTGCAAGCTCCGTCAAAGGACTTCGTTCCAAAAATCGAAGATAAGTTACTCTCTCTCTCTCTGTTTCTATTATATTATGTAAATAATAAAAAGTCCCATGGTGGGGCATAACGCTTTTTCATGACGTGACGAGTACTAAAAGTTTACTCCTACTGCAAGCTCCGTCAAAGGACTTCGTTCCAAAAATCGAAGATAAGTTACATCTACCAACCCGCACTCAGCCTGCATGGTTGATTATGGCTCACTCCCTCTCACCGAGAGTTCACCTGTGTCCCACTAGTACGAGTAACACCAGAAACTTCTGTACGCTGCAGCATAGTTTTATTCATGTTGAATACAGTATGCGTGAGTTAATTCTTAGTTACGCCCACGCGTTGATAACTCGGTGACAATGAGTTATAATGCTTACCGAAATGAATGTGAATAATTGGGCCAAATTGTGGCGTCATCGCACAAAACTTCATGACTAAAAGTCAAGTACTTTTGGTCTCTTTTGCGTAGAAAGCTTTGTAATTAAAAAGGTTTATCATTATTATTATCACGCTTGGCTTAAGTTATTTTTACATTAACTCAGCAAACCGCAGTCCACTGCTGGACATAGGCCTCACCTTTAGGACCTAGCCTGTCCCAACCACCTTTTTGAGGTCCATCTAGCTCGTGGGCTTCTCACACTACGCCGATACACGGTCTCCACTCCAGGGCTCGTCTGCTTCACCGGCCATCGGTCTTTTGATTAACATGGCGAGCCTACTGCCACTTGACTTGCATATTCACTTGGCAATGTAAAAACTTATGATGACCTTGGAGAGTTCATCTAACGAAGCCATAGCCGATGGGCTGTTATCATTCGTTTATTAATTTAAAAAGTCACGTTTTTCTTTTTCTAGGTACTTGATTGTTAGTGGCCATGTCAGTTCGAAAAAAATACAATGTTGGTAAATGTTTACGTTATCACGTTGGAACCGAGTCCTTTATTGTATTCATGAGCTCTTTACGAGACGACAATCTGGGTTCGAGTTCTCAGTTTAGCAGAAAAACAAGCATGCGGGAACAAACACCTCTAGAATAAAATTTATAAGAAATATTTTATTCGAGAATTCCTAGCGGGTTTTCACAAGCATCACAGGTAAAATTTTTTTTTAACAAAATCGACGTGTTACTCAGTAATCGTAAAGTCGAACAATTTTTGACTCGAAAAAACAGCTATTCCATAGTATTTTGGTTTAAATTTTTGCGAAAAATACCTAAAATTAGGTGGATCACACACTACAGCGCGCCACGCGACAGATAACGCGCCTCTACGCGTGATTTTTTACATAAAAATTAAAAAAAAAAAAACACGTGTTCGCGCGGGCAATTTGGCGCCATTTCCCGCGCCTTGTCACGTGGCGCGTTTTAGTGTGTGATTCGCCTTAGTATCGTCCATAGATATGAATAAAAGTCTTAAAACAAGGCAATATTATGTTCGAAAGGAGTATTTTCGTTCGAAAGGAGTATTTTCGTTCGAATTTACGTTACGTTAACCTCGCACGTTGGTGATTGTGATCGACACATAACCTAGTTTCCTCGCATGTAACGTCGCGGTCGCTTCGCACTTTGCGGAGTTAGATGAGAGATCATTTCTTACTCCAATTCAGGTGTAATAGAACAATGTTACATTCCAAATGGGAAACGTAAATGCTTTTAATTTAAATGTTCTAAAGTGACTTACTAACAATCTTAAGTTTAAACTGTAAAAACTTTAGAATATAACCAGAGGGGAAATTCTTGTAATTTTAAGAACTTTCACAGTCAGAAGGGCAATTTTTGTAATTTTAAGAACGTTCACAGTCCGATCTCAGTCTCAATTATGATACGATTATTTTACATGGAGCGACTGCCTATCTGACCTCCACTACTCCGTTACTGCGTAACACGGTACCCCTTGGCATGACAGGTTGTCAGATTTCTGGGCTTCTACCCGTAACGACTGTCAAAGATCTACGAAGACAGCCGGGACCAAGGGCTTAACTTCTGAGCTTCCCGAGGCACGGAGGGATCTCGATATTGCAATGGATGGTCACGCATCCACGAACCGACCGCGGCTAGCGTAGTATAAATTTCGATCGACCCGCTGTATTACTCCTAGTATGACGGGTGTTATTGTCGGCTCGGATAAACACCAGTATCAGCAGTGCGATTCTGTAACCATCTCATCGTGAAAACTTAGGTGAAGTGAGCGTGGAGTGAGCTGTCAGTGTCATCTCACCTGATACTAGGGATTAACCAAGCATACATTTATAAACATAATCGAGATTTTAATAATATTTTTTATGCTAATTCTATTGAACATTTTATATAATTTCAAAGGTAGTATTTTAATTGTCAAACCAACACTATTTTAGGGGATTTTAAAATAAATTAGCAAAACAGAAACTTAGTCAGAATCTCAATGTTGTTGTTTTTTTTTCCTATACTAGTCCTTATATAGAGGGGCCCGTGGCTAAATAATAACAGCCGCACAGGTCGATCGATCAAGTTAAGCTACGCTTGCCGCGGTTGGTCTGTGGATGGGTGACCATCTTTACATACCGAGACCCCTCCGTGCCTCGGAAAGCACGTTAAGCCGTTGGTCCCGGCTGTCATTCGTGGATCTTTGACAGTCGTTACGGGTAGTCAGAAGCCCGAAAGTCTGACAACCAGTCTTACCTAGGGGTATCGTATTACCCAATAACTGGGTTGTGGAGGTCAGATAGGCAGTCGCTCCATGTAAAATACTGGTATTCAGCTGCATCCGGTTAGACTGGAAGCCGACCCCAACTTAGTTGGGAAAAGGCTAGGCAGATGGTGACTAGTCCTTATACAGCGTGTAACGGAAGGGGGGTATCAACCCTGAAGGAGGTGAATGTGCTCATGAAACTCAACAACTTTCCCCAAAGAACATAGGTCGAAATATGAAAAAAAAATTTGGCCCTCCCTTACAAAACTGACTACCAGCTGATTGATTTACTATGGGAGCGCCAAATTTTTTTTTCATATTTCTACCTTTGTTCTTTGGGGAAAGTTGTTGAGTTTCATGAGCACATTCACCTCCTTCAGGGTTGATACCCCCCTTCCGTTACACACTGTATAGCGATGTTTTTGCAACTAAAATACTAGCTTTGAAAATATATAAAATGATTAATAGAATAAGCATAAAAAATATTATTAAAATCTCGATTATGGTTGTAAATGTTTGTTTGGTCAATCCCTAGCATCAGTGGGATGACACTGACAGCTCACTCCACGCAAGTTTTCACGGTGAGATTTTTACAGAATCGACATACAGGTAGACATTTGTTCACGCCCGTGGCTCTCTCGTCACTGTCCACTGACTACCCGTATGCTCGAGATAACATTATTGGTTAAATACAGGAACACTACACTGTAGTGTTCCTGTATTTAACCAATAATGTAAAGTAATGTATGTAATGTGTGTAATGTAGTAATGTAATGTAGTGACTAACACATTACACATACAACATTTGATGAACTGACACATTTGATCGATTGTTCCAAGAGCCGAACATTAACGGCGACCTCATTAATGCCATCTATGTCGTCATCAATATTACATTTGGTAGAAAAACATAAGGAGGGCTCGTGGCTAAATAATTACAGCCGCATGGGTCATGCGGCTGTAATTATTTAGCCATGGCATTAATGAGGTCGCCGTTAATGTTCGGCTCTTGGAACAATCGATCAAATGTGTCAGTTTGAATAGAAAAACTATAATAATCACTCTCAGGTACGAGAGGGATTGCTAATCCGTTACCTGAATATAATGGCATGGTATTACGAGAACCTGTAAGTACCAGCGAGCGGTCTGAACAGGAGTCCACTTCCTGGAAGGTCGGATTTATCTTATTAGGGCCCATAAATAAATAATTAATTCACTAAGAAGCGTTGGATTCCCGGGTCGGGCAAAGTGTTGTTGGGTTTTATTTATTTATTGTATTATTTATGTAAACTACATATGGATATGTCATTAATTGAAGTATTGCAAACACGCAATGTGTAGATAAACTTCCGACTTACCATAAAAAAAAAATATCATGATTTTATTTTACCTATTTGTCGGCGTAATTAATATCTACTCGTATATCCATGCCAAATTATAGCTTTCTAGTATTATACTAAGAGTGTCTGCGCTAAGCTGCGGACGGACAGATGGACGGACGAACAGACGGACATGGCGAAACTATAAGGGTTCTTTGATGACTACGGAACCGTAAAAATGAAATGCTGTTCGTTGGTAAGCACATCACGTGAGAACGGTTCCACCGATTTGGAAATATTTTATTTTACGAACGCGTAATAATCCAAAATAGGTTACAATGGCAAGATATTTTTTGTTTTTCATGTTCGGGAAAAACTGATCGTCTTTTTTTTGCGGGATTTTTGTGTGAATTATTGAAAGGACGACGCGCTGTCGGATCAGCTAAAATATATAAAGGTAGGGTAAGGGCTATAATATAATATATTGGCCGCATGACTACGAAAAATGTTCAAAGGGGAAATTGGCATTTTTACTCGCTTTGCGTTAATCGCAAATTGTTATTATTAACATGGAAGAGTAGACTACTGCCCAGTGACATTATAAGTTAAAAAAAAAAATGCACTCCGTAAGTGACGTTAAAACTGGACTAGTTTGCAAACCTGCAGGGTAATTGCGTAACACACTATCAGTAGCAATGGGTTTCATTTTGACAGTTCAACAACATTCATTGTGTTATTTACGTTGTTGAGCAGACGCATTTTTCAAACATATGGGTAATGGATTAGCAATATGCTTCAAAATTATTCAAATTGAGAGTAATAGTGTGTTACGCTATTGGGATGCTGAACTCAGTGTCGCAACGGGAGCAACATACTACGCTTGTTTCTTTTTCACTCCCGGTACCTAATGACGACATGCCATCCTACTTCCACGTGTCATGTAATACTCGTATACTGTAACATTACAAGATTACGTTATACATGTGTACGTTAATATACTGATTTTGGAGATTGAATGTTCCTTTCATAACATGACACACGTGACGGCACGGTTGGCGCAGTGGTTAAGCGATTGACTGCTGCGCTGCGTGTCGCGGGTTCGATTCCCGCACGGAACAAATATTTGTATGACCTACATGTATTTGTTCCGAGTCTGGGTGTTTTTCTATCTATAATATGTATGTATTTACAAAAAAAAAATTGTATATAAGTAGTTTATCAGCCATCTTGTTACCATAACACAAGCATTAGGTTGCTTAGCTTGGGACAGATGGTGCTGTGTGAAATGTCCAGGGATTTATTATTATTATTATTATTATAACATAGCACAACGCTTGTTATCCCCGAAGGGTTAGACAGAGGACAGAGACGCCAGCACATCAAGCTACTACAATTCGTCAAATTTCTTTAATTGATTTTCAACTTTATCGCTAAAACATAAGGTTCAAGGTTGATTGGGAAAATTTTACAGTTTCGGGTAACTTGATGTGCTGGTGTCTGTACCTAATTACCTGAATTGTACACACAATTCGCCAGTTAAGTCCCATGTAACAGGTTTTACTGCCACGTCGGTCTCGTGGTCGTAAGCGTGACTGCTGAGCGTGAGGTCCTGGGTTCGATTCCGGGGTCGAGCAAAGTGTTATTGGGATTTTCAATTGGGAATTTCTTAGTAACAGCCCGGAGGGGCTTGTGGCTAAGTAATAACAGCCGCACAGGTCGATCGATCAGGTTAAGCTACGCTTGTCGCGGTTGGTCCGTGGATGGGTGACCATCTTCACATACCAAGACCCCTCCGTGCCTCGGAAAGCACGTTAAGCCGTTGGTCCCGGCTGTCATTCGTGGATCTTTGACAGTCGTTACGGGTCGTCAGTAGCCCGAAAGTCTGACAACCAGTCTTACCTAGGGGTACCTTATTACCCAGTAACTGGGTTGTAGAGGTCAGATAGGCACGTAAAATACTGGTATTCAGCTGCATCCGGTTAGACTGGTAGCCGACCCCAACTTAGTTGGGAAAAGGCTAGGCAGATGATGATGAGCCCGGAGTAGTTTGGATACCGTCCCATTAGACAATGAGAGTGAAAGAAGGAGTGGTTGGTAGCCGCTGCTGAAATTTGATCTGGAGGACTCTAATAGGTGGCGTGCCTATTGTCTTGTCTTGCATCATTACTTAAAGAAAGAAGGAAAGAAAGAAGAAGCGGTAAACATGACGCAGGGAAAAAACACAAGCACAAAAAAGTCCGGTGTCATTGCTACTACTCATACATACTCCCAAATGTATTCATACCTATTTGCATTTTAGCTATTTATAGTTTAACTCAGTATTTCTAACTGACAACTACAAGAAGCAGTATGTACGGTGTGCCCAAGACATTCGCATCCGAAAACTTGGGGCAAGTTTGAGTACTTGCACATGTTGCGAGGTTGCAGTAAGCTTTTTATTTATATATACTTTATTGTAAACCACAAAAATACACAACATAAAGAAATACATTAAACACTACAAGATATACAATGGGCGGCCTTATCGCTTTCTGCGATCTCTTCCAGGCAACCTTGGAATGGACAGTGATTTTCTTTGACATAAAATGGGGCTGTCGTTGGCTTTTTGTACCACTACCGAACTAAAACGATACTACACGATTGCACCATTCTCTTGCTCTTATCCCAATTTGTTTGGGGTCGGCGCAACATGTTTTTTCTTTCATACTTTTCAAATCAAAAGTCATTTATGCAGATTAGGCTGAGAATCAGCACTTTTTGAAATTCAATAGTACAGAAGACAGTGCCCCAAAACGCCCGTCGTTCATCAATTCCTAGTGCTTTGCTGAGAAGTCGAAGTGGCACAACAAACTCCCCAGCACAACTGTCTGTTTAGTTAGACAGGTTGCAAAGTAATTAACATTTCGAGACACAGAACATCTAATTAAATTGTTTGCCATATACCAATAACTACAATGAAAACTATACTCAAGCTAAAAAAAAATAATAAAATTATTAGTCGTCTTCTCGGTAGTTACCCCCTTCCTAGCTATATCGTCTTTCACACAGACCATCATCGCTTCTTTGATCTTCCTCTACTCTTATAGCCCGTCCAACTTAATTCATACTCGATACCAGACTACGCGATACTCTTATGGTAAAGATCAAAAGCATGACTGGTCAAGATAAGAGCCCAAGGTTACCGATTCTTCAGCTTTCCGATAATTTCAAAGTAAGTAGGTACCCCTTGAAAATGATCCGGGATTCAAAGATCTAACATTAGACAAGATTTAACAAAATAAACCAAATATCATTTTTTTTTTTCATTTACATAAAGACTCACATTATTTACATTATAGGAAAGCACGGCACTATCAATAATTAGCGTATGAGAACATTATACGAAAATTATTTATATAAATATATATTAGGTCTTTACCTATGAAATTGCCGTTCTGCAGTACTGGCCATTTCAAATCAAAATAATTTTTGTTTGGCTAAGAATTCTAATTTCAAATTAATTTTATTTTAAAAACATGGAATTTTGTTTCCAAAAGTAGTCATTTGTTTATTGATTAGTGTTACATTTTCATCGCATTTCAATCTTTTTCGTTATCATGGATACGTTAAAAATTCAAGTAATTATGGAATATGAGTACCATTGTGGCAGAAACGGGGCGCAAGCGGCACGCGACATCAACGACGTTTACGGAGCTAACACTACAAACCAACGCACCACCTGTTATTGGTTTGCTCGCTTCCGTTCTGGAAATTTCAACCTGAAAAATGAACCTCGCGGTCGTCCGAAGACTTTGGCCGACAGTGACGAATTAAAGGCGATTGTGGAAGCTGATGATACACAATCTACGGCTGAATTAGCAGCAGCTTTTGACGTTAGCGTCAAAACAATATTGGTCCATTTGCGTCAGATTGGAAAGGTAAAAAAGCTTGACAAATGGGTGCCGCACGAACTCAATGATTGCCAGCGCGAAGTACGCGTCGAGACGTGCCTTGCACTGCTCAACAGACACACAAATGAAGGAATTTTGAACCGCATTGTTACCTGCGATGAAAAATGGATTCTGTTTGATAACCGCAAGCGCTCAGCAAGTTGGTTGGATCCTGGTTCAGCACCTAAACAATGCCCTAAACGAAAACTTACCCCTAGAAAAGTGATGGTCACTGTTTGGTGGTCTAGCACCGGTGTGATTCATCACAGCTTCTTACCAAACGGAGTGAGCATTACTGCAGATGTGTACTGTGAAGAACTGAACACAATGATGGAGAAGCTGGCACATCTCCAACCAGCATTGGTCAATCGCTCGTCTCCGCTGCTCCTGCACGACAACGCGCGACCTCATAATGCACAGCAGACGGTCTCCAAGTTGCAAGAACTGGGGTTGGAAGCTCTCCGTCATGCGCCCTACTCACCAGACCTTGCGCCTACAGACTACTAATTTTTCCAGAATTTGGATAACTTCTTGGCGGGAAAAAAATTCTATACCCGAGAGGCAGTACAAAATGTCTTTGAAGAATTTGTTGCCTCCCGTCCAGCTGATTTCTTTAAGAAGGGCATCAATAAACTGCCACTGCGTTGGCAAAGATGCATTGATTGCATGGGTGATTACTTCGATTAATACAAATAAAAAATACATGAAAAAAATTCGTTTAAATTTTTTCATACAAAACGGCAATTTCATAGGTAAAGACCTACTATTAATAAACAACAAATAATAATAAAACAATAAACAAATTGAATACTGCGTTATAGTTTACAAATACTGGGTTTTTTTTTATATTAACACATTTTAAGATATTTTTCTTAAATATGCATAATATGTATTTTACCATCGAAAACCTAAAAATCGCAACTGTGGAACAAGCCGTTGCATCTTCTGAGGATATAAAAAAAGAGGCGCGAATTGTATCCGTATTTGTTTCGACTAGTTTTGGTCAAAAAAGGTCAATCATTTTGAGCTCTGGCGGATGATCTAGGCTCATTCATGCTCGGCAGACACCAAATCTGGGCAATCCAAGCCTTGATTTACGCCCTTATATAAGAAAGTTAAGCCTTAAATAATACCTCAATAAACCTCACTACCCTACTGCTAGGCAAAAGACTCCTAATAGACCTCCACTCTTTTCTGTATGCTGCCAGCTCTGGCTTGTCTCCCATTTTATTTGTTAAAAATGTTTTTTATTTTATTATATTAGTAACAACTTCTATAAGTTAAAAATAATTGCAGCGCTATTTAAACTTAATTATTGATTTAACTACGCAATACTCGTACAAAACTTTATTAATTTAAACATTCTTTTGACAATAAAATAGAATAGAAATACCTCCACAAATTGAAATGCATAACACAGTGCACGGTGGTCCCGGTTAATATTACTACGATGTGTATTGAATTACTAATACAACAATAATGATATAGAGAAATTTACTGTTTTTATGCTCGGAACTATGTACCTAGTAGACACTAGCTACATGTACAGACATTGTAACAATGCATGTGTTAGAATAGCTGTGAAAGAATAGTCTGAATCGATGAACTCTCTTTTTAAAACCTGCAGTGGATGAATAGAATAGAATACTCTTTATTATACCATGTAAATTACGGACATAAATATATACATTTTTACAAAGGGTGACACAATGGGTGGTCTTATAGTTAAGAGCGATCTTTTAAAGACAACCTTTGGATGGATTGAAAAGGGAAGGAGAGACGAATACTGTAGGTAGTCTGTGGTGTACCATTTACACGATACAATGAATACATACATAAAGTATAGTATACTAATCTAAATAAATATATACATATAACAATAGACATGAAACAGGAGCAAAGAAAATATAATGATGCTGTTTAAGGGGAGAGGAAGTGCTTTTTTATCATAATTTTAAACGTGGACAAAGAACAAAGAATAACGATATCAATTTGTACCGATCTACTTAATAAAAACACTTATTTAAATTGATTCACTGACAACTGAATTGTTTTTGATGTTATGTTCTTTTTATCTTCGACTCACACATACGGTGTCTATTATATTTTATCTAATTTCCTATCGCAGGTATTCTGGAAGAGATTTCTTTAGAAATAAGCATCACCTGTCTTTTCTTCTAGTATGCTTATATTATTATGTGTGTACATCAATGGTTTAATAAATCAACAAACTTCCTCATAAATACTGATGCTGTAAAAGGCAAAGCAACGCGTCCGTAATTATTTAGTTCTTACTTAATTATCTGTGTTAAATACATTCACAAGATAATATTTTACCCAAAAAGCTCAGGAAGACTCGCTAAATTTAAAATGATCTCAGGCGTAATTGAAATAAAATAACCTCGTTTTAATTGAATTTCTTCATAGAGATTAATGCAGGAGACCAAGAGCGCCATTAAAAACAATTTATGGAAATATGGGAAATGAAGGATTCCTAGTTTTATTATTGCTAAAGAGATTTCATATTTCCGTTTACTCGTTTATGGAGTATTTTTTTAATTTCTTTTTTTTTTAGAATTCTATATTTTAAGGAACTACCATATTATAGTTACTGACATATCTTTATTTTACAGAAATACAATTCTAGAACGATTTTCAAGTATATAATATGAATCTCGACTCAAATACAGAATGTCAGTGTTCATTTCTGACTGATTTTACTGAAACCTAGCTGGCTTGTGATATGTTATGTAAGCAACATTCAGTCTCCAAAATCAACATATTAGCGCACACATGTATGACGTAATTTTGTAATGTCACAGTATACGAGTATTATTATATGTGAGCTTCATAAAATTTAATGTTGCTCACTTTTACGGACCAAAATATTAAATCATCATAATTCTCCTGTCCTTGTTCCAATTTATTTGCGGTCGGCGCAACATGTCATTTATTTGCGGTCGGCGCAACATGTCTTTTATTTTCGGTCGGCGCAGCATGTCTTTTATTTGCGGTCGGCACAACATGTCTTTTTCTTCCATACTTCCCTATTAGTCGTCATCTCGGTAGTCACCTCCTTTGTAACTATATCATCATTCACACATTCCACCCATCGTTTTTTTTGGTCTTCCCCTACTCTTATAGCCACAACAACATCGACATTCATACTCAAAACTCCCTTCACGACATTTCCCTCATTCCTCCGTATCACATGCCCATACCATGACAACCCATAAAATTAATAAGTATCCTTGAAAAATCTTCATTCAACAGAAATTCTAATTTATTTGATTTAATATTCTGCTTACCTGTTTGTAATTAGTCGAAAAGCAAACCAAAAGCATTTGCTCATTCAGAGATATTTACACAAACAAAATATCACAAGACTTGTCACCGATATTACTTTGATACTGAAACTCCGCGATTTGTAAACAAGTGTTAAGGAACAATTACTTCGCCTCGAGCGATGCACAGCAAATTAGAGTGACATGATCAAAGGGAAACGTTTAAAGCAAGATAATGTTCCTACACGTAATAATCCTGTCATTCGTGAAAAATTGCTTCTGAATCTCTCTCAAACGTCTAATATTTCATTTTGTTGCTATAATACGAGTACTCAGTCCTTAAATTAGGTTCCTTGTGTAATCTTTACTGAGATTTTTTATTGAGAGAATAATTGTACCCAGGGCTACGCTCGGCGAAACTCTAGGTTGAATGTACTCAGAGGAGATATTTTTTTCTTAAATTGCCCAAATCCTAACCACTCCGAGCCTCGGAAACTACGTTAAGCCGTTAGTCCTGGCTGTCATTCGTAGATCTTTGAGAGTCGTTACGGGTAGCCAGAAGCATGGGACAACCAGGGTTACCAAGGGGTGTGTGTGTGAATAATGTGTGGTGTGTGTGTGTGTGTGTGTTACCCGGAAACTGGGTTGTGGTGTTCAAATAGGCAGTTGCTCCATGTAAAATACTGGTATTCAGCTGCATTGGGTTTGACCACAACCCGCTCCCAAAATAGTTGGGAAATGGCTAGGCTGATTAATTTTTACCTAGAAAGGCGGCAAAACGTCTCTGCTAGTTAGGGTAATTTTAAATCTCATTTTTAAGGGTTTTTCTGCTCAATCGACGCCTTTATGTAGAGGCGCCAGCACATCAAGCTACTAAAATCTATCAAATTTCAAGCTTACCATTGCAAGTGATTTTATGGTGTCTGCATTAAATGAAACGAGTTGTTTGTGGCTAAAATATGAGAGATATTACGACTGCACCAAACACACACAACACAGTTGGCATACTTTTATGCAGGTACACTATCTTCGGGAGCTTGGCTATAAATCTAGTGGAAAGTATGAAAGTATTCTTCACTGGAATAACAAGAAATATACAACATTATGTTCAGTACATTGCAAATCTGAATATAGTTTGTTCAGAATAAGTAACTTAATCGATTCTAATAATTTTTACACCATGTTATGTTTTGTCCCAAATATATTTCAAAAAGGTTACAAGTTGAACACCGAGCGACACTAAGTACATATCCGCAATCATATGCGCACAACACAGGTCACGGCCGGTCATAGCGGCACTAGGCGCGGGCGCACAGTGGGCTGAAGGCGCGGGCGGCGCGGGAGAGTGCCGCGTGGTGTGAGCATATTTTGGTACGGACATCCAGGTAAAATAACAAGCGTACACTTTGCGATTTTTCATGATATAGTTTTGATTTGTACATATTATTCTTTACATAAAAATACTAGACACGTGCTTCGGGTTTAGCATATAATAAAACTAATGTTGGATATGTTCGAGTTTGAATCGAACACTAAGCGAAAACACATAATTGCGTCGCAAACGTACCGTACTCAAAAAACATTGCCATATATTAACTTACAGGTTAGTTATAGTTTACCATTTCTTGTGACTATGTGTTATATTGATTCAATATACCTAGCTATTTCCCTTATAGTTCAAGTTTTAACTTTTACCCAGTATGATTTATCCTATTAAAACGAGAAAGGTGTGTTAGTTCACCAGAGCACTGGGCTCTACTTTCTAAAATGTACAGACGCCAGCACAGCAAGCTACCCGAAACTGTCAAATTTTTTCAATCAACTTTGAACCTTATGTTTTAGAGATAAAGTTGAAAATATATTAAGGAAATTTGACAGATTGGAGTAGCTTGATGTGCTGGCGTCTGTACATGATGGCAAATATAGAAGTAGGTATGATAAGGAGAAGCATGTCATGTTCATTATTTCAGCCGAAAGATGTCCACTGCTGGGCATAGGCTTCTCCCAAGCACCGCCGTCTGGATCAGTTCTGTGCTTCTCGCATCCAGCGAAAAGCAATGTTAATAGTTATAATATCTGTAACTATACAACGAGGTCTAAAATAATAATAAACGTTAATAAACATGTAACAATACCGTTTATACTACACCTGCTTGGAAAGAACCTTGATACTTTATCAAATTTACGGTAGAAAGTACGTCATTGCATATCGAACAAATATGCGGGGAGAAAACGCATCTGAGCGGGACAGAAAAGTGTATGAAAATCCATTTCTTACGTGGTTTTTCTTTTTTAATTTTGGGTAAGACTATGCGCCGGTAACCTAAATATCAAAAGCCAAAAAGTTTTTACAGTGAGTTTTTATCTCCAAGTTCGCAAAATGACACTGGCCACTAACTAGCTGTGTGTTGGATGGTGTCGGGCTGGCAGTGCGACCCTGCGGCGGCAGGATAAACAATTTGAAAAAAGAACATGTGAAAATTGCAGACGCCATTGGCGCCATTTCCAATTTGTGTGTTGTTTGAGGATTCAGTTTTCGTAGAAAGTAAAATAAAGATTTCGTTTTTTATTTTCCTCGTAGGTGTAGTATAAAGCACTATGTATCACTCGAGAGAAAGTGCGATTCCCGATCTCGGGTGTTTCAAACGACACCTTCGACGGTAATCGGTCACTTTCTCCTCTCGGTGAACAATGTACTATTTTCATTCAAACAAAAATAGGTACTCAAAATAAACACAGCTCTTCAATTAAAGGTTATAACATAAATAATACCAAAATGCCATCACTCGAGGGACAACAAAATGTTGAGAGCCCCGCCGCAAGACATTATCTTCGTAATTCAGTCTTCTATGTAACCTAATCTACTCCATTACTGGGCACTTTATTTGAATTTAGTTTTCAGTAGAATAATGTGCGGTGATAGTACTCATTGTTACGTCGAGAGTACTGACTGGTTAATGACAAGCATGTCGATTCTGGAAAAATCTCACCGTGAAAACTTGCGTGGAGTGAGCTGTCAGTGTCATCCCACTGATGTCAGGGATGGACTAAGCAAACATTTACAATCATAATCGAGATTTTAATAATATTTTTTATGCTAATTCTATTGATCATTTCATATAATTTCAAAACTAGTATTTTATTTGTCAAAACATTACTATTTTGTGGGGGTTTAAAATAAAATAGATAAGCAGAGACTTAGAATATCATTTTTTTTTCCCTAGATTAAAACCCGGCAAAATAGTAACACTTAGTTTGACAGTTAAAATACTAACTTGAAATTATATAAAATTAACATTACAATTAGCATAAAAAATATTATTAAAATTTTGATTATGATTCTAAATGTATACTTGGTCAATCCCTAGACACACTGACACTGGGTGGGATGACACTGACAGCTCACTTCACTTTGTAATTAATATTAATTTAAATGAATTACGCTCACTTCACCTAAGTTTTCAATAATTGAGATGGATACAGAATCGCACTGAAGGAATATAAATATAAGACTAGAGTACAAACAGTCCTTTCACAGTTGTTTCACAACTGACAGTAGCAGCCCAGCATCAATCTGATTACAACAAGAATAAAGATCACTGATTTTGACAGTGATGCAAAATTCAATATACGCGTAACAGAAAATAAATGTAGTAGAAAAGAAATGAATTGTTTATTCTATAAATATGATGTCGGAATCCCTTTTACACGTAATAAAAAAAATAATAAACCATAATGGAGTCGACGTTTCCTATCTGAGTACACTTGAAAATAAATGGCGAAACAAATTCAGAGGTCATAGTCTCTTTTAAAGTCCAGACGTGCAAGCTACCCCACATTTTGTTACATGATATATTTGATATTTACGATATATCTATATTTTATTTTTATGCTAGTTTTATGTTTTAATGTAGTAGAATCCTTGTCGTACTGTATCTTCTGTTCCTGCTAAACGAGATTAATTTTAGTGCAATCTACTTCGTGCAATGCAATCTCGTATGTCCCTGAACCTGTCACCGAATTTTCGCCTTTATGCCAAGAGGTAGACCACTTATAATACTGATTTGATCGATACTTTACTGAATTTTATTCCGAAAAAAGCAACAAGGCCTTTTCCTTATCTTTCTTAGTATTTTACAGTTTTTGGGTAAAGTACCAGAAGGCCAATTAAACATTTAAAATCTAGTTGCAATCTCTTCTAGGCAATCAATGTCAAAAACTTGTCAAAAATGTAAGGAAATTAGCGGTATTTTTGACAGATTGAGACGGAGATTAGGCTGTGAACGTTCTTAAAATTACGAAAATGTTTGCCCCTCAGATTAAGCATAGAATGGTAAAAGTACTAGGACAACAGCCGGTCGATTCTGTAAAAATCTCACCGTGAAATCATAAGTGAAGTGAGCTTGAAGTGAGCACTGTCAATAGTGTTAATCCCTAATGACAGCTCACACCACGCTCACTTCACCCAAGCTTTCAGGGTGTGGTGGTTACAGAATCGCACGGAAGATCCATGAAGAGGATGAAGCAGAGCACGGGTAGATGTAAAGTGAAATTACGAGAAAGGTTTAAACTGATAAGAAATAAAACATGATTGTGTTTATGGACTTCTAACAAGACTTCGGTCACTTCAATCAGGTGCCGCGCTCTAATTTCATCTAAAAACAATAACAATATAAATCGTATTTTTATGTTCAAATCACGGTCGTAGAACCCATAACTTCTAGTAGTTAACTCAACTGGTGACCTCAGTCGAGGTCAGTCGATTATACCCTACTTTATGACCTGAATAACTTACGTATTAAAGGATCTTACCTGACTTCACAAACTATAAATTAGAGTTACGGTGACAGGCAAAAATAATCGAGCATGTTCACAAAAGAAAAACGCATTTTCATCGGATTTGAATTTACCTTAGTACCAGCTTTTCATCGTAAGTTGACCGTTTCTTCTCCATAGGTACTCGTAACTACTACGCTTTGGAATGGGCAACTAGCTTCATCTTTCTGACTGACCGACCCCTTGACAATTCAAAAGTGCCTGTAATTGGTTTATTTGAAATAAATGCTATGGGTTTGAAGGGTCCGTGGTTAAATAATAACAGCCGCACAGGTCGATCGATCAGGTTAATACCAGTATTTTACATGGGGCGACTGCCTATCTGACGATACCCCTTGGTAAGACTGGTTGTCAGACTTTCGGGCTTCTGACTACCCGTAACGACTGTCAAAGATCCACGAATGACAGCCAGGACCAACGGCTTAACGTGCTTTCCAAGGCATGGAGGGGTCTCGGTATGTAAAGATGTCCACCCATCCACACACTAACCGCGGCAAGCGTAGCTTAACCTGATCCACCAACCTGTGCGACTGTTATTATTTAGCCACTGGCCCCTCCTTATTCCTTCGTATTACATTCAAATTAGAAGCGAGTAATGAGCTATTATTTGAATTCTGGAGTAACTAATAACTATCTGAATGATGCGGGAATTTGATACAGTGCAGAAGCCAGCTGCTCAGTACCTAGATCAGTCAAATACAAAAACATTTAATTAACAAATTAACTGACTTATGAAGCAGTTGATTACATTTCCGTAGTTTGGGGAGACTTCCCAGTTGGTACTCCTAGGTCAAATGTGTGAGTACAAACAGCCTGGCTTGGCATTTCGGAGAATTTGTGCTAAATAAAGCCCTTGCCAGACATACCTTCAATCATTTGAACACTTGTTTGAATACTACAAGACAGCATGGCAAAGTGCGAAATATTATTATTTGTTCACAAACATGCTCAAGCTTTGAGTATGAATGTGGATGAGTGTGGATAACCATGAGATTAGAGAAGGACCAAAGAAATGATAAATGGACTGTTTGGAAGATGATATGGCTAGAAATCGGATGGCTACCAAGATGACAATCAATAGGAAAAGGAAGAAAAAGACGTTGCGCAAACACCAAATGAGTTGGATTAACGGCATGAAAATGGTGATGAAACATATTTAAGTGTTACTGTGTTATTGTGACTTTCTATTTACATACAGTGGCCTCCAAAAGTTAGTTGACATTTTTCCTCTTCAGCTATGATGTCAAATTATGATTTAAAATAAAAAAAAATAGTCAGGTTCTCCTAAGGGATTACTTGATTATTTTGTATGATAAGTCAAAGTTACTTGAATTTGTCAATAAAAACGTTATAGCATTTCAAACGTTTCGATCACTACAATTTTAAATCATAATATTTGGTATCACAGCTGAGGTAGAAAAATATCAACTAACTTTTGGAGGACACAATATGTATTGGCAGCTATATCCAGACATAACGTAGCTTGAAACACGCAACCACAAGGGTGACATTACGCAAAATTAATAATTATTAGTGTTGAAGTTGATATCCATTTGGTGTGAACATAAACGTGAAACAAATGAAGCTCTAACTTAATAAGTGAGGTCAACCATCTTTTAATGTCCTCTTTGGGAGCGTCAAGCACGCTCGAATAACTTACATTAAGGAGTTGGTTCCGAAAGACGCGAAATAAGCTTTGTTACCTTGGCAGACACATGTTCAGCGTAACTTAAGTTTTACTTTGTATTTTACGTTTCGTGTTAAGCTTTGTTTGTGATTTTGTGTCGGAGATACTTAGGGTCGTGTTTATTTTGTGTTAGAAAATGGATGTAGGTATTTTAAAAATTCAGAAAATTGTGTTTATACCTTGAAGAGATTTTTCACAACTCAGTCTATCACAGTCCACTGCTGGACATAGACCTCTACTAGGCTGCGTCACAGCACCCTATCCTCCTTCAGCATCCAGTCTGTTCCAGCCCCCTTCTTAAGGTCGTCGATCCATCTAGCTGGAGGGTGGCCCACACTACGCTGGCCGCTACGCGGTCTCCACTCTAGGGCTCGTCTGCTCCATCGGCCATCGGTTGTTCAACTAAAATGGCCAGCCCACTGCCAACTCGCAACTCTGCTCGCTTTAAAATTATTGAGATTTCTGTGAGGAATAGGATTGGTATTATTTGTGCAAATCTTAGATCTTTTAGAGCTGTGACTAATATTTTACCCTCCGTTTACCACAATAATGAGAAGTAGAGTTTATCAATTTTGTGCAAAACATGTATTTCAAAACTTTCTTCTATGATACCCAGTAACGGTTTAAAGTTTCTAGTCAGTCTATAGGCTGTTTTAACTTGACCTTCTTTCACAGCTGTAAATCGGCCTTCAAGAGTGAAAGTCAAGAAGTCTTATAGCTTGACTGTGGAACAATGAAAGGGGTTTGTGTCGAGACCCTACATCCGCTTTATGAGGAACAAGAATAGGGCTGAAACATTAAAGATTTTAAAGTATGACATGACTTGAATTTACCATTTTTGATTTTCGGTATACCGGTCGGGCGAGCTTGAGGCCTGTGTTCAGCAGTAAATTCCGATAGCCTGAGTTGATTGATTTTTGCTATACATACAAATTTTTCGTAGTATATTAAAAAAAAAAATGTTCCATATATATTTTTTGTAGGTCTTTCCTATGAAACAGTTTTTTTTTTAATATGATAACCGATGAAAAATTGCTATGCTTTGGGGTCTAGAATTACGTGCTGAATTCATCGTTACAGTTTGCGCGTCGATGTCCTTGCCACCCTGTATGTATTGATTTCATTCGAAACCTCTAAAAGTAAACATACTCGTATGTGTTTTCAGCGAGAGGTCAAACGAGTAGGAGTTCTAAAAAAAGCTTAGCGTTTATACTCGTTCCTTTTTTAATCCATTAAAAAATGGCAATTTTTTTTTCGACAACATTTTTTTTTTAATTCTAATTGAAATTCTTCATTGCGAACCAAGTGTTCAGAATTTTGAAAATTTTAACAATAGGTAGGGTTTTTAAAAGCCTCTTGAGGCATTGCAATTTAAAAAAATATAAATACTTAATATTACAGTTATACAGTTTACATTATATTACATTAATTACCATTATTTACACATCTTATATTATATCATACTGTTCTTATAATTTATGTCACATTATATTAAGTATCACAATCACTTGAATATTTAATCATTATTTTTCTTCTAGGAATTCTTTCACACAGTATTTTATTTATTTATTATTTATTAAAACTTTATGCACAAGTAAAAAAGTACTGTACAAAGGCGGACTTAATGCCTGAGGCATTTTCTACCAGTCAACCTTAGGGTGATGCAGAGACAAAATATGGTAGGTGCAACATACGGGATAGATAGCTAGGAAATTACTATACAATACAAGAATTAATAACAATACATAGATTGATACATATATACATACATATATACATACATATAAACAAAATGAACTGTCTGGAGAAAAATGATCGGTAGAGGGGAAAACTTAATACACAGTAATATGTATGCCGTTTTAATCAGGAAGTCTTTTAAAAATACCAATTGAATGAAGGTTCTTAATGTCTATCGGTAACTTATTATATAATTTTATGCCCATATTAAAAATACTATTGCTATATACTGCAGTGTGGGCTGTTTTATTGCGTAATGAATTTTAAGTCTTGAGCTTGTCAATGTGTCCTAGGCACTGCCGGTCGATTCTGTAAAAATCTCACCGTGAAATCATAAGTGAAGTGAGCTTGAAGTGTGCAGTGTCAATAGAGCTAATCCCCAATGACAGCTTACTTCCCGCTCACTTCACCTAAGTACTCACGGTGAGATTTTTACGAAATAGCACTGCAGATGTTTGATTTAACTAAAATTGAGGCCGCGTAAATATATAGAGCAGGGAGGGTTAATATCTTGAGGTTTATGAAATGAGATTTACATGAATCTGTTTGGTGTATCCCACATATTGATCTAATACACGTTTTTTGTGTCTTGAGCGTAATTTATTTATCAGTTGAGTCTCCCAACAATATATGTAGTATCGCATAAGATAGAGTGGTTCCCACATAGGCATGATAAGCACTAAGTATGTAGTGTGGTTTGGTTAGACACTTTTTTGAGCATGTAGAGGGCATAAGAGAATAGATTTAATTTGCTACATACACTATTTACATGTGTTTTCCATGACATATTAGAATCTATATAGATACCTAGAAAATTTGTACATGTAAGCTCAGGTACTCAATAGATAATGGAATTGATTTTGCGTTTTTTTCTTCTCGTCTCTAGACAGACTTATTAAGTTCAGTAACAATAGAAAAGTAATCCGCGAGTTGACTATTTTTTTTTTATTATTTAAATTGAAGCTTTTTTACCTCACTAATAGCTTGGTATAAACAGTTTTTTAATATTTTTAAAAATTGAAAAGATATGAGCGTTCAAAACTCTCAATTAGACAGAGAGGGAAATACTGAATTGTGACGTCATAGTTCAGTATCGCCACATAAATTACATGCAAAACTTCGTTTTGCGAGAAAGAGATAGACAAAAAGTTTCTATAAGTTATAAGTTTTTTATTTTTCGACCGATTTCAAATTTGATTTCGAATTCTATTATTGTATTACATGTGTGGATATATTATCTACTAGAATATATAGTACTAGCTTTTGCCCGCGACTTCGTTCGCGTGGAATAGTGACTTCCGGCAGATTTTTGGTTTTACCCACATAGTTAAAGAATGAATTAAAAATGGAAATGAATTAAAATGAATGAATGAATGAATTAAACATTTAAAAATTAATAATTCTCACGTGAATTAAAACAATAACATGAACCGAACTCGTGTAACGATCGACACCATTGCGCGATCACCAACTCGACATATAGTACTAATAGAATTATCTATACTCCGTTAGAGCATTTTCTATGTACTAAAAGTTGTATTATATTATATTATTCATACCTTTTTACTATTTATTTACATTTTTCCGATGAATTTTCAGTACTGAATTGATGCCGACTCTTGACCAATAGATGGCGCTGTATGTCCGGAATAAATTTTATTTTTATTTTATTTTTTGTAATAAAAACTATCCTATGTCCTTTCTCAAGTTCCAAACTATGTCTGTACCAAATTTCACACAAATCGGTTCAGTAGTTTAGGCGTGAAGCAAAGACAGACAGACAGACAGACAGAGTTACTTTCGCATTTATAATATTAGTTTGGATTCAATATCATGCAACTACCCAATTGTGTCTCATTAGTGACAGTTGGGATCATACGTGTTTCCCATTTCTCATCAAAACCTACATTGAATCATTAATTCCCACGGAATGTGTCCATAACTACCAAACCCATTATCTATTAAAGGCCGACCGCTTAACAGAGACGTTGCCTGAGGTGGCTGCGCGGTGCGGGAGGGGTGAAAGTTGTCACATGTTGACGAATCACTGAGCTCTCGCTTCACGTCACCACACTCCTCCCCCACCTCACCACCCGCACCTCAGGCAACAGCTCAGTTAAGCGGTCGGCCTATAGGGGCCATCCATAAATTACTTCACATGAATTTCATGATTTCTGGAGCCGTCCTTGTCATAGATGGTCACATTTGTGTGATCGTCCTTAAATGTGAAGACACATATTTTGCTATTTCAAATGAAACTTTCCAATAAAATTGGAAACTCTAAAGAAACATTTAAATATATGTCTCTAATATGTGTTTACATTTAAGTAAGAATGTATCAATGTGTGTATGTGTTGCACTAATAAAAGTACTACTAAAGAAATGATTTTAAATGTATTGTGTAAACAATTGCTGGGTAACTATAATAAATAATAAAATAAATTTATGCTTTTGTGACGTCACGAAGCTTATGTGCCCCTTGTCACACGATGTCACACTTTATTGACACCCTCCCTCCCTCTGGCCCCTTAACACACATATCGTCCTAAAATCTATCAAGAACATGCCTAATGTGTCCATTCCGAAGCGACATCCTTCACCATTTGTCTGTAACACCTTCAGGGACATCCCCGGATTCGGCAGTAATTAATATTCCCCAATTAAGTATGAGGAGAGCGAACACAGTTCGTTAGTTCGGTAATATAGACAAATCAAACGTGAAATTGAATTACAAATGAGAGGCTAAAGATGTGATTTGTAGGTATGACTGCCTGGTTGATCGACATGGGGTCCTGGGTTCGATTCCCAGGTCGGAAAAATTGTTGTTGGGTTTTTCTATCAGAAATATCTCAGTAGCAGCTTGGAGTCTAGATTTGTGTACGGTTGACGACAAGAGTTTCGGGTAGCTTGATGTGGTGGCGTTTGTACAAAGATGTTTACTAAACGCCTATTTAAGTATTTAGGGGCTACATTACAAAGATGAAAGAACTGATTGTGGTGCAACCTGGGTAAAAATTATTTTCAGTGTGATTTCGGCCCCATTTCGGCGTGTTTTAGGAGTCCCTGGTAAAAAATAGGGGCCGAAAATACGCCGAAAACAGGCCGAGGTAGTGAACAAAACGCCGAAAACAGCTGTTTTCGGTGTTTTGTTCACTACCTCCGTATTTTTTACCAGGGACTCCAAAAACATGCCGAAATGAGGCCGAAATCACACCGAATTTAAATAGAATTTAGAATAGCTGTGACAGCTTCCCCTTGCTGTGCAGGGAATTCAAAGTCAAATTCAAAGACTTTAATTCGAGCGAAGACTCATGCAGGGCTAGTAACGTAGTAGTGTCCTTATAACTAAGTGTTAGTAAACAACACGATACGATGGTACATGTAACTGACAGCAGTGAATCACATAGGGACAGTCCATTATCAGCAATTATTTTCAGGACCCTGTTGGAGCTGGCCATGAGTCGAGCCACGGTGTGTCTCGAACCATGTCGCAACGGTGACCAACCGTTATTTCTTGTATTGTTTTCCTTGTTTTTGCTTACTAACATAGTCGTAAGTTTTACTAACAATTTTGTTGAGTCATGGTTACTCTAATAGAGAAATTCTATTGTTATTATTATAGTGGTGATTGCTGGTCCTGCTCCATAGAACAATCTAGAGTGTAGACAAAATCAAACTGGTTGCTAAATTAATTGTAAACAACGTGTAACGTTAAATGCGCAAAACCTGAAAATAGTTTGATCAGAATAACGAGCAGAATCCATTGAACCACTTTTTAATATAGGTCACAATTTTCAAAAAATCTTCATAAAAACGTTGCCGTGTCAATTTATTATTAGGTCAAGCAAGCCAATGTCAGCGCGGCGCAGCGGCCCGGTGACGTCTCCTCCCTCGATAAAGCGCCGTCGCAGACAAGAAACGATCAGAATGGCCAGTAAAACTAAAACAGCACATAAAACCTTTACAATTTTTTTAATGACTTATTTTCTCTCTGAAATAGTTCAATTCAATTAAAAATCAGGTGGGGTGTCTGAGGTTTTGCGCATTTAACGTTACACGTTGTATTTTAAATTTTTTTATGACATTGATTTTTCACGCACTTGTTAAAATTGTAGGAAAATCATCTACTTTTACAATATTTGTAAATATGTGAGCACCATGTATCTACCACATAGTTGATTTACCTGTCATTGCTTTTTTCTTCTCCATACGAAAACTACCTTTTGGGAGGGGCTAAAATCAATTCTATTTTATTGTAATTTTTGACATTTAAAAGTGCCTTTTATGTATGTGCTTATTTCAGATAATGACTTTGACTTTGAATAGGTTTGGTTAGGTAATTGGACATATACTTTCGTAGGAAAGAAAACTTATGTTTATTCATTTAATATTTTAAAGCAAAATTATTTTAGTTTGATGCTTTCAATTTAAAAACGAAGAGAGAAAAAAAAGCCCGTTCGTTTAAGCAAACTCGGATAATAGACCTTCGTTAGACGAGTTTTTTTTTATTTTTATAATTTTGGATGTAAAAGGAGTATAAATGAATTCAAAGAAAAATAAAAAGTCTTCTCTGTAATCGGATATAAACTCAGAAAAACTTTCCTTTACCTGAATATAATATACTAAAACAGTTTTATATTCGTCAAAAAGAAATACATATACCACTCTATCAAATCCTTCGCAACATTCAGAAGAACTGCGGGAAAAGGTCGAATTATGACCGCAACCGGGACATTCACCCTTTTCCTAACATTACCTATAATTCCCTCTCAGGGTGAAGAGCACAAACATCGGCTCACCTCAAAAATTGTATCTTTATGATTATAACAGGCTTAGTAAACATTGTTGCGGTTTTCATTTTGATGAAGAATTCCAGGTTTTTGAAAAACTTTGTTGAAGAAGTTACTTAGTAGAATAGCTACTTTGTTTATTAAATAAGTAAGTTGCAGTATTTAATTAATTCAAGAAACAGAATATCTTTACAAACTTGAATAATTACTCTTAATATAAAAAAAAAAAAAAATGTTGTCTCTATTTTATGTTTATCGACCGACTGGGAATATTGTTGTCTTACCTCAGTCATTGAAAATAATATAATCAATACGTACCTACCTAGAACTATAAATGTTTATTTCCTCAGGTAAGAAAATTCAGTAAACATTTTATGAGTGCGCACTGCGTCAGTACAGCTTTATCCTTAGCGCTTTCTTAACATACCTACGTTATAGTAGGTATCTAAATAGAGGTGTTACTAACGAAAGCTTTCGTCTATGGTAGTATTGCCATCATCCCTACGTGTCTCGTAGAAGAAGCTAAGAAAAATATTTTTTTGTGTAACAAGCTTGACACCTTTCTTAAAGATTTTTTTTTTTTTTTTTTTTGCTGGCAATACTGGCAGCCGGTCGTCAAAATTTTGCTTGTTAGAATTAAATTGTAAAACTAATGTATTTCGCGTTTATTTATCTAAAAACGTGCTTAATTTCGATAGATTTAGTTATAAATAATAAGGATCTGTGTTTGTGAATTATTTCGTTGAAAAATCAATGAATAATCAATGAATTAGTACCAGCTGTCAACCAACGGACGGATTTGAAATCACCACCTAACCCGGGGAGTATTTCTTTTAATTTAAGCTTACTTATATAAAATCTTATTAGTTCGTATTGTACCCTTTCCCCTTTAATGTGTATACTGTTCGTCCCAATAAGCAACATAGTGAACAAGCCTGTATTTCTCTTTATTGTGCTGGACACTTATGTTCGTGTGTTATTGGGATAAAATCACATAAGATACGTTAGAGACCCCTTAGAAATCACCCTACTTTATTACTAGACAGACATCTGTTAAGTTCAATTACTAAATTAGAACCGCTTTATGAAATTAACGTTAGAAACTAGATTTTCAATAACTTGACAATAGTAGTACCCCCAAATATTTTGCAAATTTAATTTTGTTTTTTTTTTTTTTTTCCCTTTTCATTATTGAATATCACCATCTCAATTAAGACATTTCTATGAATAGTTAATTTTCAACCTTACAAACTCTGTGCTTACAAACTCATCATAACTTTTTATTCCTTTGTTTTTTGTTCACTTCATCCTAGCACTTACTATCCACATCTCATACCTCTCTCTTATTCCTTTCACTCACTTGGCTTTCTCTTCTCTCATTCCAGGGTGCCTCTAGGGTTTGCCTGTCAATATGTTGACCCGTAGAGCTGCATCCTTGGATGAAAAACTGAGGGCTACATTGAACGAATTGGAATCTAGTAAGAAACAGAACAAACAGCTACTACAGGAAAGGGATGACAGCGAGGTGGAAATAAAGTTTATAAATGACAAGAACACTGAGCTAAGGAACCAATTGGCTGAACTACATGTACAACATATGGACATACTTGACCAGCATCAACATCTTCGTCAACTTGTGTCAAATTTCCAGGAATGTAGTGACACCCACGAACTGGCTTTGAGACGCATATCTGAACTTGAACTGGAATTAAGCAGGGCCCATAACACAATCACCCATTTGGAATCTCTCAAAGCCCGTGAAGAGTCTGCGATCACCTGCAGTCTTTACGATGAGTTGGTTGGTAGCGGGTCCGGACCCACATGTGTTGAGCCAATTGTAACAATAGACTTAACTAATGATACTATCAATAAAACCAAATTGTTTACTAGTCATAATAAGATAAAAAAATATATTAAAATTAATAGATTAATAAAAAAAACTCAAAAATCATTAAAATGCCAAAAAGTTAAGAAATCAAATATAAAACTGAGGCAAAAAAATTTAAATTTAATACAAGAATTAAAGAACTGTAACAGAGAAATAGAATTATGTAATACTAGGTATGACACTGACACTCAGCTCCTGCAGGATGAGTTGTTTGTTAGGGAATATGCTCTGAAGGACATCTTCAGTAAATATGAGGCTTCTCAACAAGACCTGAGTAAGCGCATGCAGGAGGCTAATGAGTTGGCAGACCTGGTCAAGTACAATGCGGAGAGGTATGAGTCTCTGACTAATAACCTCTCTTTTAGCTGTACCTGCTCCCAGGAACCCCAGCCTCAAGTTATTACACCCACACCCTCAGTAGCTCAGTCAGTAGATAGCTGTATTAAAGATGATAGCAGTAGTATGAATAAATTGTTTAACACTACTTATGTATTTTCTGACAAATTTGGTCAAGGTTTTGGTAGTATATTTAATCAGTGTTCGCCACAATATGTAATTAATCATTGTTTACCCGGTGCCAGTATTAGCCACTTAATTAGTAATATTAAATTGACAAAAATAAATCCCAATTCAACTGTTATATTATTATATGGGGATAGTTTAACTGTACGTAAAAAGGACATAATTGAATCTGTCCAGTTAATGTTACATCTCAATGAGTCCAATAATTGTAAATTTATTTTCTGTGCCTTGCCTTATTCTCATTATTGGTCTGATGAGCAAAATAGGCACATTTATAATTTAAATATGTTAATTTATAATAGGACATGTCATCACAGTGATGCTATTTTATATTTTGATTGTAATCAATTCATTACTGATTACAAACTGACAAATTATACTATGTATTTGCCACCTAGTTGTAGGAGACAAATTGCTAATCTTTTAGCATACAATATACACAGTGACACCGGTACCTGTAGGGTACCATCGATTACTGTTAGTAGTGGTACTAACACTACTTTTGATACGCCTTGTAGTTTAAACTATTAGGTGCGACAACGGGTCAGCCACATATGTTGAATGTTGTACATCAAAATATGCAGGGTCTGTCCGGCAAAGAGCTAGAGTTAAGTTTGTTTATGGAGAACTATGATGTTCAGGTGTTATGTTTGACTGAACACTGGTTGAAAGAACATGAAGTAGTGTTTATCAATGATGATAACTTTACCGTACAGAGTGCATTTGTGAGAAAAAGTGCTATTCGCGGTGGCTCTTTAGTTCTTGTTTCAAACAAGTTAAAATGTAAACAACGTTTAGATTTAGTGAATCTTTCAATCGAACGCACTATAGAGTTGTCTTGTGTTGAACTTGAGCGATACGTTATAATTTGCGTTTATCGACCCCCCTCTGGGGATTTTATTAGTTTTGAATCGGTAATGGAGGATTCTCTCAATAGGTTGAAATCAAGTAACAAAAGTATTATTTTATGCGGAGATTTCAATATTAATATTTTAGATGTTACTCCATTAAGTATTAGACTTCTCAATTTGTTTAGGTCTTATAATTTAATTAACTTGTTTTTTGAACCTACTAGGATCACGGCATCTTCGTCAACCTGTCTTGATAATATATTTAGTGTTTTTGATGCCAAAAACAAATTAGTCTTAACTGACTTAACGTCCGACCACTGTGGTTTATTAGCTAGCTTCCCCATGCCATTACATAAACAGCCGTGTAAAATTGAATGCAGGCCTTATACAGCTACCCGTTGCAAAATGTTTAAAAATAATATAGTTCATAGAATTACACCATCTATAGTAGAACACGAGAATCCTAATGAAATTTATGGTGCCCTTTTTGATGTTGTGCAAAAAGAGTACCAATCTACTTTCAAGACCAAAACTGTTAATATTAATGGATCCTCCGTTGGCTTTAACCAATGGGCTACTCCGGGTATTTATAAAAGTAGAGCGAGACTATACGAGTTATATGGTTTGAAAAAATACAGGTTTGACACTCCTTTCCTAGAGTATGTCAAAAATTATTCAAAATTATTTAAAAAGATTAGTGCTTTTGCTAAATCAAAATTTTTAAGCGATGCTATTAAAAATTCTAATAATAAAGTAAAAACAACTTGGAAAATTATTAACAATGAAACGGGTAAATCGGTTAAACAAGAAAAAGTACTTGAGATTATGGTCGATAATAAATTAGTTAATAAAGCCGCTGACGTAGCTGAAGCTTTTAATGAGTTTTTTGCCAACATACCCATAACTACGACTCGCTCCTTAAATTCGTCCCCGTCTAAAGCTGAAAACCTTTTGCATAGTAGTGTACCTCAATGTAGTCGTTTATTTAGTTTCGAACATGTAACCCCACATGATGTAGTTAATGTTTTTAACCTACTTAAGTCTAAAAACACCGGTGACTACTGGGGCATCTCCATTAAACTTTTAAGTAATATAATAGACATCGTAGCCCCCTATCTAGCTGTTACTTTTAATAAATGTGTTGATTTAGGAATTTTTCCTGACCTCATGAAGAATAGTAAAGTCATACCTTTATTTAAATCAGGTAATAAAAACGATGTTGGCAATTTTAGGCCTATTTCCATCTTACCTGCATTTAGCAAAATATTTGAAAAATTAATACTCAAGCAGTTGCTAAGACATTTTAATTTAAATAGCCTCCTTCATAATGAACAGTATGGCTTTACAAAAGGTCGTTCGACTACAGATGCGGGTGTTGCTTTGCTGAAGCACATATTTAACGCATGGGAGAGCTCGCAAAATGCTATCGGAGTTTTCTGTGATCTTTCCAAAGCCTTTGATTGCGTGCACCATGAAACGCTTTTGCGTAAACTACGTCATTACGGTGTCCAAAACGAAGCTCTCAACGTAATAAATTGTTATTTACATAATAGGTTCCAATGTGTAGATGTTAATGGTGTGAAATCTTCCGGGCTACCAGTTCAGTTAGGTGTGCCGCAAGGCTCAATACTGGGCCCATTCTTGTTCTTAGTTTATATCAATGATTTACCATTCCATTTAAAGGGAATCTGTGACGTTGTACTGTTTGCTGATGATACATCTCTTATTTTTAAAGTAGACAGGAATAGACTAGATTTTGACGAGGTAAACAGTGCACTCTCAATAGTTACGGATTGGTTTACGTCAAATAACCTAGTTCTCAATGCCAAGAAAACGAAATGTGTAAAGTTCGCCTTACCGAATGTTAGAAATCTAGGACCCAACATCGTCTTAGATAAAGAGGCGCTTGAGACTGTGAGCTCAGCAGTTTTTCTGGGAATAACAGTAGATGCCAAACTTCAGTGGGGACCACATATATCGAGCCTAGCAGGAAGGCTCAGTTCGGCTGCCTACGCCGTCAGGAAAGTAAGACAATACACTGACGTTGATACAGCTCGTTTAGTATATTTTAGTTATTTTCATAGCGTTATGTCCTACGGTATTCTGCTGTGGGGCAAAGCAGCTGATATACAAAATATATTCGTCCTTCAAAAACGAGCTGTTCGAGCTATTTACCAGCTAGGTGCTAGAGTTTCTCTAAGAGATTTATTTAAAGATATTGGTATTCTCACGGTTGCATCACAATTCATATTTGCCAACATCATATATATTAGGCAAAATATACACTTGTATACTAAAAACAGTGATGTTCACAATGTTAACACCAGAAATAAGGACAAACTACGTGCTCCCTTTCACCGGCTTCATAAGGTTCATAACTCATTTGTTGGGCTTGGTATAGCCTTTTATAACAAGCTACCCTCTTCTTTGCTAGATTTGCCTTTTAATGCATTTAAAGCTCAAGTAAAATCCAACCTTTGTTCAAAGGCATACTACTCCATCAACGACTACTTAAACGATAAGAATAGTTGGTCGCCCTGATTAACTCAAGACAATGTTTATGTTCTTTCTCCAGAATTAGATTACTGATAGGTTATTATACTATGAGCTCATTATACAATTGTTTTTATTGGGCTGTATAAGTCAAATCAGTTTAGTTTTATTTTTATTATATTATTGACATAAGCAACCCATTTAAATGTTTTCTAATGAGTTGATTGCAATATGTGGTTAGCTAGTGACCTCGACGATTGATCATATTATTCTTACCTGAGCAACCGGCAGCAAGTTCGTCATGCTCCCTCAGATGTCACTGCTTGCGGTAGCGTCGGGGGTCGGGTTGCCTCCTTCCCTCAAATATGGCGAGGGGGGTAATGGCTGATCTTTGCGTTATGCTCGTGAACGGGTGCTGCTTGTGGTGACTGGTCGTCTTGCTGACCATGGTTTTATTATTGTTATAATTAGTAATAACTTGTTTATTTAGTTTCCTTCGATGGTCCTAGTTTATCATTTGTGACTTCAAGCGACAGCTATGTAAACAGAACCCAGCATTGCATAAATATGTTAGCGGTCACGCCCTTCATACCTGGAGGCTTTTATTTAATTTCCATTTATTAATTTTTGCTTGAGTACCTACGTATAGTTTTTTATTGTATTTCTTGGTATATTGGCGTTGCTAGCTGACATATGGCAGATAATTGAATTTAGTGTCCTGTGTCTTGTAATGTTAATTGCTTTGCATACCTTGTATTGTATTCAGTCAAGTATTTTCTAACTGAACAGACAGCTGTGCTGCTGGGGAGTTTGTTGCGCCACTTCTTCTTCCCAGCGAAAGCACTAGGAAGTGGTGAAGGGCGGGCGTTTTGGGGGACTGTCTTTTGTAATTTTGACGTTCGAAAAGTGCTGATTCTCAGCCTAGTTTGAATAAATGACTTTTGATTTTGATTTTGATTCGTCGTTGGCAGCTGTGGACAGAGAGAGGTGGAAAGAGATCAGCTCTCTAATACTGGCCGTCAATGTCCCACTTTTGGGCAAAGGCCTCCGCCTTTGCCCAAAATTGGGACATTAACGGCCAGTATATATATTTTATCATTGGTGTCGGTGAAACTACAGGAACATTCAACTTTGGATCTTATAGCTAGCAACGCAAGATCCAACGGCCTTAATCTCTCTTATGGCCGAATTCTCAAGAAGAAAATCAATTTTTTATTTTTATTTTATTTATTTGGGATAAACAAACAGTTACACATTGCGTCTTATCTAAAGAATTACATAACAGTTATTCAAATGTGAAACTCACACCGTTATCCACAGAATACATTTTAGTTTGAACTTTAGGTCAGCGATAAGTTCAAGTCTCACGCTGTGACTTTCATTTTCACGTAGTGCCCAGTAGAAATGGCTGTGATTTACAAGTTGTAGGTCGTAGGTTCAAACCCAACCAGGCACTTACTCGTACATATCACCATTGCTCTCAAAACGGCGAAGGAAAACATCGTGCGGAAATCGGCATGTCCTACAAAAAAAAAAATCGAAGACGTGATATCCACTAACCCGGACTGGGCCCACGTGGTGGATTACGGTCCTCACCCTCTCACAGAGAGGAGGCCTGTGCCCCAACAGTGGCAACATTAAAGGCTGATTATATACAAAGAAAGAAAGAAAGAAAGAAAGAAAATACATTTATTTAGCACAGACTGTAAGACACACAGTACACCGTACAACGTGTAACGTTAAATGCTCAAAACCTGAAAATAGTTTGATCAGAATAACGAGCAGAATTAATTAAACCACTTTTTAATATAGGTTACATTTTTCAAAAAATCTTCATTAAAAACGTTGCCGTGTCTATTTATTAATAGGTCAAGCAAGCCAGTGTCAGCGCGGCGCAGCGGCCCGGTGACGACTCCTCCCTCGGTAAAGCGTCGTCACAGACGCAAGAAACGATCAGAATGGCCAGTAAAACTAAAACAGCACATAAAACCTTTACAATTTTTTTAATGACTTATTTTCTCTCTGAAATAGGTCAATTGAATTAAAAATCAGTTGGGGTGTCTGAGGTTTTGCGCATTTAACGTTACACGTTGTATACATATAAAACATTATTTTTAGTATACTGCAAACCTGAATAGAGTTTGTTCAGAATAAGTAACTGAATCGATTCCAATAGTTTTTACACCATGTTATATTTTCTCCCAAAAATATTTAAAAATGGTAACAAGTTGGACACCGAGCGACACTAAGTACATATCCTCAATCATATGCACACAACACAGGTCACAGCCGGTCGGCCGGCGGCGCGTGTTAAGTGGTAACCAAGTTTTTGTACGGACAATCAGGTAACATAACAAGCTAATCACTTCGTGATTTTTCATGTACACAATTTCAAAACTGTATGTTTTGAAATTGTGTACATAGATTCTTTACATAAAAATACACGTGTTTCAGGTTTGCCATATACTAAAAATAATGTTGTATATAATATGTGAAACTCCATGCAAGGTATAAACATGTTTTGCTAATAAAATAGTCCGTAAAAGCGATCACAGTGAAGTATAAACATAACTAAGTAATAAACGATACCTAGTTATTTCGTTGGTTTGTTATTTTTCCATTTACCACCGCTGGTTTTATCTCGGTAGAGAATACAATAACAGAGGGGCAATTCTGGTAATTTTAAGAACGTTCACAGTCTGATCTCAGTCCCAATCTGTAAAAAATACCTCTGAAATCCCTACATTTTTGTTAAGTTTTTGACGTTGATTATCGCTGAGAATCCAATGCACGTAAAAAAATCACCGCGGAAAAAAACGTCTGTACATACCCGGGCTAATTTTCGTGGTGAACGAGATGTAGAATGACTTTTGATGTAGATGGAAAATCACAGAAGTTTTAACTGACTAATTCTTGTCGTCTAAACAAAAAGGTATAACCATCTACTGGCTACCATTGATTAAACATTAAAAGTATTCGTTTTGCACATAAAAACTCGACATTACTGTACAATATAGCCCGGAATTTCACCCTCAGTGAATATAAATCACGAGAGCATACGTCCAGTCTCGATTAGACTTTTACTAGTCCATAGAGACTAAATAGGAAGTTAGTCTGTTCCTCTCCGTACGAGCTGGGCACTGATTATGCAACCGGGACATAACATTCACGGGTCACATCCCAACACTATCGTCAGTATCCCACCACAAGCCATTTTGTACTTTATATCAAAAAAGCTAAGGTTGATTTCGGCGTGGTGGTAGGAAGTTAGGTTCTTCTAAGACAATTTGCCCAGTCATATGGTTCGCTCTTGGGATGTTGCCATTTAGTACGCAATGCGTCTTTTGAAGAGCCAACGCGTCGGGTTGAATGGCCCACTTTAGGTGATGAGTGTACTCGTGATGGTTTTGTTCTTATTTATTATTATTGTGATACATTTATTGTGATACAATAGTAGTGATCGTCTGGACGTTAAAGTCCAGTCCAAAAATATCGGTTCGAAGACAGGCATGTACTAAAGTGACTGTTTAAAACTCGTATATACAACGTGTAACGTTAAATGCGCAAAACCTGAAAATAGTTTGATCAAAATAACGAGCAGAATTAATTGAACCACTTTTTAATATAGGTCACATTTTTCAAAAAATCTTCATTAAAAACGTTGCCGTGTCTATTTATTAATAGGTCAAGCCATCGCGGCGCAGCGGCCCGGTGACGACTCCTCCTTCGATAGAGCGTCGTCGCAGACGCAAGAAACGATCAGAATTGCTAGTAAAACTAAAATAGCACATAAAACCTCTACAATTTGTTTAATGACTTATTTTCTCGGTGAAATAGGTCAATTGAATTAAAAATCAGTTGGGGTGTCTGAGGTTTTGCGCATTTAACGTTACACGTTGTACATATATGTTGCCGCCAACTGGCTTAATTAGCCATTCATTTAACTGCCTAGCCTTTTAACTAAACGCCGCCGTTCAACTAGCGGCCTGATTGATATTCAGCCATTCAATCAAACAGCTAGACAAATGACTTGGATCGCTAACGTTTAACTACTTGCCTAGCCCACACATCTAAATTCGCCATTGATTGATTTGTGATTTTATTATTTTTTTTATTAGGTTCAACAACAGTTCATTACACTAATACAACCGCGTAATACATTGTAAAATAACAGTGCATCAATTACTACATAGAATTAGAGAAATGAGCTAACTTAGTGAACATCGCCGTTTAGTTAAACGGCTTGGCAGGCAGTTAACTGATTGGCTAAATAAACTAGTTGGCTGCTACATATATAAAAAGTGGAGACGATAATAAATTAAACTGCGTATATTTAATGACGTTTACAGTCTGAATACGAAAATTCAATGAAAAATATAAAATAGTTTAGTCACTGTAGCTAGACGGCTAATCGACAAAATCCATATTCGGTCCCTTCCAACATAAAAAGTAAAAAAAAAAAAAGTTTTCGATGCTAAAGTTTATTTGATAGTTTCAAAATACTCGTATGTTAATGACATAAACTTTTGTATCGCCGTTGGTTACGTTTACTGTCGTAAATTTTGTTTTTTTGTTTTTCGTATATTTGTTTTTTCATTTATTGTGTTTATTATAGTATTTTTACCACACCTAAACCTTCCTTCTCAGCTTGTCTCAGACACTAATGATGTGAAAAAAACATCATGAGGAAATTTGGATTCTGAAATCGCCAACACCTATTGTAATGCCTCCCTTGAGCCTTTTCTTTATGAAAATAGCCTTACTGAGGGACAATAAAAGCCCGATATTTAAGATACGAGGTCTATAATGGTCCATGACAGAGTATTTTTGGGTCTTTGATAGCGTGTTTTTCCTATAAATTTCGTTGATAAAGCAGTACCGCGTACGTTCATTAGTCGTGTTTAGTATTCTGTTCGCGAACCGACTGCCGTATCTGCGCATTCCCTTTTATGATTAATAGGGAAGTGGGGGAACCAAATTAACGCAATGAGTTTCTATTTATAGGGCAATTTTGCTACTCTTTCCCAATTAACATTTATAAAATGTATGGGTAGGTAGGTTGGTTGTAAGCATTTTTAAAGGATTGGTCCTTGTTAACTGAGCCACTGTTAATTTGGAATGAGGCATATTTTTTTTAAAATATTATTTGGTCTGTGGCGCCTATTATGGACATCTACAATACAAGAGGCATCGCAAGTGCGTTGCCATCCCAAAGACAAAGCTGTGTGATATGTGTCATTTTTCTGCAATTAAATACATGGGAACCGTTTCGAAGCGGCGTTGCTGTGTTCCAGTTTGAAGAGCATTCCCTTCGGTAGCGATACGAAAAAGTTATTTCCGCGGATGAGCTCCTTCACAAAGAGCTTTACTAGGTAATACCTACATCTTTCAAGTTACGCTGCAACATTTTATTCGCCTTCTCCACATGCAATTTACCCAAGCCATTGAGTGGCTTCTATCAGGAAGGACGTCGTCGGTTAGACGTCACAAACGATGTTTGCTTTTGCGGACCGAGTCGGTTCTTGGTAGTCATGCAAGAAGTTGATAGATGCAAGTAAATGGATTTAACCGACTTCAAAAAAGAAGGAAGCTCCATGTTTGCCTGTATGTATTTTTGTTATGTATTGTATTGGAATCCGACCCTAACATAGTTGGGAAAAGGCTAAGCAGATGATGATTGTCCTCGATATTCCCATAAATTGTGAACCGATTTCGTTTTTTATTTGGTAGAAAAAGCTCGTGCGGTGATTCCAAATTAATTTTTATTAAGTATGCTTTGGTAGTTTTTGAGGTAGCTCCAAAAATACGTATTTAATCCACTTTGTACATGTTGAAGATGTTTTAAAACTTCCTATCACTGTTGTTTACATAACCCCCGATAAGTGTCAGGTGATTCTCTTCTCAAGCCGCGTCAACTCACCCCCCCCCCCCGCCCCCCCCTCTAAGCAAGCTAAATACTTAGGTGTTATCCTTCACCACCATCTCACTTTCAGAGAGCACATAAAGATAGCTTTGTAGCTCTCAGTAGGCTCCACTTCATACTGTCCGCCCGCAGCAAATTGTCACTCAAGTGCAAATGGCGCATCTACACCACGGTCATCCGTCCCATCATGCCCTACGCTTGCGTCGTCTTCGCACATGCTAAGCCTCACTATCTGCATAGAATGCAGACCCTCCAGAACCGTTTCCTCAGAAAGGTCACGGCGGGAGCCCCCTTCTATGTCCGCAATGAGAGTCTACACTTAGATCTCAGAATGCCCACCGTCCAGCAGTTCATGAAACGCGTCTCCAAGCGTTTCTTTGATACTGCTATAAAGCACCCCAATCCCCTAATTGCGGCGGCCGCCCGATAGGTACACTCCTTCCCGCATAAATAGGATTTGCCGACCGAGGCATACCCTTACTATCCCCGACGACACTACGACCCTCCTACAGGAGAGTAGCACCAGTACTCTTAGAAGAACAACTCCTAACAGCCATCTTTCCGCCTTCGCCGCCGAGGCCCGTCGCGACGCCCCATACCATGCCCGCCCCGACCCTTGCTCGGGCCAGCCCGCGCCGCTGATCCAGTAGTTTTAAATTCGTCCCTAAATAATTCCGATCCAGCCTGTCCCTTGCTGCCCTCTCCCGGCGACGCCCTAAGCCGAGGTCCGTACCCCACAGGGGGTGCCCTTAGCGTGTAGTCGCTTAGTTTTTAAGTGTCGTAAGCCCTGGCTGGAGGCCTTAATTTATTGAGGCATTAATATGAATGAAACGACGTTTTAAGTTTTTTTTTATTTTTATTTAAAATAAAGTAGATAAGTAACGCGAATTTTCTAGTAAAATAATATTATTTCAGATGATCGCGATATAGGTTAAATAACACCTAAAGTAACTTAGAATGTACTACGTACAGTTAGCTTATATTTGATCAATAAATGAATATGAATGAATATGAATACAGAAAATGTCCAAAACAATAATAGCTACAGCTTCCCTATGTAACTAAAACCTTAAATAATTATTCGGTATAAATAGAAGGCAAACATTTAAAATATCAAATATTATCTGATCGTTAAGATTAATTAATCGTTCATGATGACGTCAGTGAGGACGAAGTGTTTGCGATATAAGCGTATAATAACAATCAAAGATTATCCTTGTGTACTTGAGCGTAAATTTGGCGAATCATTAACGATTGTGTTTTGTTTTTCCTTTCATTAATCACTATGAAGAATATTTTCTTTGACTAAATAATATTTTCGTGGAAATTGTTTAATGTTTTGATCGCTTTTAGCATGAAATTACCTATGTAGGCTTATTATTTTGTCTACAGGATGTACTTAGTTTGATGTACAGACATAATAACATGATTTTTATTTTTGGTGTGATATTTGCTGTTTGCGGTTATGTGCAATGTAAGGGTCCTTTCCCACGACAAGATCCCGTTTTTTGCAGGTACGGTTTTTTGCAGGATCCCGTTTAGTACCTGCAAAAAACGGGATCTTGACGTGGGAAAGGGCCCTAACGCACGCAAAACTGTGCTTATTTGTACATGCAACGGTACAGGAGTTGTGGGGTTATTTAAAGTTGTGTTATGACATTAAAAACTTGTTTTCGTAAAAAAAAAAAAAAAACGTCAGCAAAATTTGGAATGTTGACCTTCAATATCTCCGTAACCCGAAGGTTACCAGGTATAGTCCAATACAAAAAAAAATTGATTACAAGTGGCTCTCGGCATCGTTAAGTGTCTTTTTACACTCGTTATTCGCTATGTAATGCGTTAAAAGAAACACCCTAGCTAAAAACAAGACAAACGATGTTTGTGCTCTTCCTAAACTCATGCTTGACGGCAAAGAAATAACAAACGGCACTGAAATCTGTAACGCGTTTAATAACTATTTTGCTACTATTGGCTCTCTGTTGGCCCAGAATATAATACAAACTAATCCTAACCCACAAGTTACATTAAATACGCCAGATAAAGACCTTCAACTTATCATTTTAGAACATTGCTCTGAGGATGAGATATCCAAAATAATAGATCAATTGGATAATGATACCAGCTGTGGAATTGATGGAATAACAACAAAATCTATTAAATGCATTAAGAACCTAATTTTAACTAACTTAACTAATTGCATAAATAGTTGCTTTGACAGAGGCGTGTTTCCGGACAGTCTTAAAATAGCTAAAGTGACACCTATATATAAGTCTGGAACTAGGACTGACCCCGGAAACTACCGACCGATTTCAGTGTTGCCTGTTATTTCAAAAATATTTGAAAAAGTAGTACACACGCGCTTATTTAAACATTTAACCAATAACAACTTTCTTTACTCGAATCAATATGGCTTTCGTCCACATTCGAATACACTTTCGGCTACTGTTGATTTAATTACTAAAATAAAAGATAATATAGACAAAAAACAATTAGTTCTAGGTGTTTTTATCGACCTAAAAAAAGCATTTGATACTGTTAGTCATGGCATCCTTCTGAAAAAGCTAAAACTTATAGGAATTACTTCTACAGCCTACAAAATGTTTGAGTCTTATCTTACTAATCGCCAACAGATCGTCAAACTTGATAAATTTGCAAGTGCCCCGGCCAATATACAGTGCGGAGTACCTCAGGGATCAGTCCTGGGTCCATTGCTTTTTCTCATATATATTAACGACATAAGTACCGCTGGACTGACTGGACACATTTCACTGTATGCAGACGACACATGTCTTTTTTACTTTGGCGATTCCATCACTGACATAATCTCAGAAGCACAGAAGGATCTTAATGTTTTGAATGTATGGCTTAGTCAAAATCTTCTCACTATGAATGTTACTAAAACTGCTTACATAATTTTCGCTGCAAAGAATAAAAAAATACCATCATTCCCAAATCTCACAATAAATAACCAACCATTACGAAAATCAACACATGAAAAGTATTTGGGCCTAATTGTAGACAGTAAGCTGACATTCAGAGCGCATATTGACTACGTAAGATCTCGAATACTCCCACTAACCGGAGCCATACGTAACATTGCAAAATGCGTACCCTACAAACTAAGACACACCATTTACAACACGCTAGTTAAGCCACATCTGGAATATCTGATCCAAATATGGGGACAGGCTGCTAAAACAAATCAACAACACTTACAACGAACACAAAATAAAATCATCAAAGTCCTCTTCAATTATAACTACTATACTCCTACAGAATTACTCTACAAAAAAACAAAATTACTTAACCTACAACAATTGTTTACATACCATACATGCATGACTATCCGGAAGATCCTTAAGACCAACATACACACAAATATTTCATTCACACAAAAGACTCATAGATATAATACCCGTAATCAAGACGACCTACAAGTACCAAGAGTGAGAACCCTGCACGGCAGGAAAACAATACAGTATGAAGGGGTTCGGCTCTACAATAAATTACCTAAAAAAGTCAGAGAGTGTACAAGCATACCAACATTTAAAAAAGGCCTAAAGAATTATATATTAGATACATAAGTTTAGTTTTTTTTTTTTTTTATATTAGACGCATAAGTTTAGCTTGAACTGTTTTGTATTTTAGACATACTTGCTATATTTTATGAATGAAACTATGGTGTACTGAACACCATAGTTTCATTCATAATCATTCATCATTCATCTTGGATGGTTTGAACGTCGTAATGTAAACTACAACTTATTGTTAATTTAGTTAAGTTTCTCTTTAAGTGAACTGTAATTTGTTCTTTGAGAAATAAATGTCTTTAAACCGAAAAGCTATCAAGTCGACTGCAGGCTTCTTCTATTAGTAAAACAAGCCATCATCTTCCTACCCCCGCCCCATTTTACTTGGTGTCGGCGAAAGATTCTTTCTCCTTCCATTCTCCCCTACCAACCGCCGCCTTTCTTCTCTTTCATATCATTCCTCACGCAATCCATCCATCTTTTCCTTGACCTTCCTCTCCCTTTCCATCCATTAAAAGTTATATTCATCACTCTTTTAGTCACATCCGTTATTAGTACTCGTATAAATAAATAAATTGAAAAAAATTAAGACACAGGTGCACCCTTCTTCCTTCACTGTCAAAATGCGATGCAACGGTAATTCAACACGACCGGAGAGAGATCAGGCGCAGGAACAATTGCTTAACGTGCTTTATGAGGCACGGGGGTATCACACCGCCAACTTCCAAACTACTCCGGGCTGTTACTAAGAAACCTAAAACTCTTTCCAATGAAAAACTCCCAATAATACTTTACCCGTTCCGGAAATCCAACCCAGGACCTCACACTCAGCAGCCGCGCTTGCGAGCACGAGACCGACGGGGCAGTCAGTTAGTATTATGTATAATAGGTATTCAGCAACATTTTCAAAATATATGAGAAAACTCCTTTTCCTAAAATTGTGTGTGTAGTACACCAGTACGTGACAAAGACACAAGACAAACAGATAAAACATACCAGTACCGTCAACCACGTACGAGTCTAATCCATCTTGCACATTGACAAATACATAGTCCATTAATACATACGAGTACATAAGTCCTGAACATTAAGTTTGTGTCTCGAATAAACCTAATCTTTCCCATTTCCTACATCTACTCGTATACATGGTTACTAAGTACAAGGAGAGAAAATTCTTAGAAAAATTACTATGCTCGTCACTGTAAAGTGAGTGCAAGTGACCTCTACAGAAAATTTTCTGAGTGAGGTTGAGAAAAATTAACTATTTGTCCAACAAATTTTACTGTACAGCATAAAAAATTTTACTGTGCTAGCATGGTAATTTTTCCAATACCACTCAAATGCACTCAGATTATGAGACAGCACAGTCATTTTTCTAAGATTTTTCTCTCCGTGTACGATACTTCTAGAATGACTTGTTTTTCATCTCATCATCATCATCATTAACACTTCAGCTGAAAGACGTCCAAGTCTGGACATAGGCCTACCCCAAGCACCAACACTTCGACCGGTTCTGTGCTTCGCGCATTCCGCGGGTTCCTGCGGCCTCCACAAGGTCATCGGTCCCCCTTGCGGGAGGCCTTCCAACACGGTCTTCCGGTACGCGATTGCCACCCTAGAGCCTTTCGGCCCCATCGGCCATCTGTTGTGTTTAGTTTGGCAATTCTTCGTTGTTCATTTAACAAAAAACTATTCGAAAACGCTTCAAAAATGTGTACCTAATTGATGAAAATTTGATATTCCAATAATTGAAAACCTTTTAGAATTTTCCTCTTTTGGAAACAATCTTATTTAAAACTTTACTAAATTAAAGCTACAATTTTAAATGAAAATGCCATTCAAGAAAAATCCTAGAGTAAAACAAATTTATTAAAAAAATGATTTAAAAAGCATAAAAAATTCAATTTCCTCTCATCTTTGCCTTTCTAGCCGGAGCGCTCGATCAACTAGGTATTTAAAATTTTAATAGGATTCACAGTTTTCTTAACAAGACAAAGAAGTTTGCTTCTAAACTTGATGATATTAAAAAGTTTACCGAGTCTTCGTTGAACTCTGACTAATTGAGGGTGGTAATTGACTTGAGGAAACCGGCAACGCTCTTGGCAAACGCTAATTATGATGACCTGCCGATCTTTACCGAAACTTAGGTGAAGTGAGCTGTCATTCCACTCTGGCGTTTAGGGATCGACACTATTGACAGCTCACTTCACCTAAGCTTTCACGATGAGATTTTTACAGAATAGATAGACTGATTTTTACAAGTGATCAATATGTCCGTGTAGCATAGCTACTTCTTCAATATATTATTTATTTAAATTATAAGGTATATTCAATAAATAAATTCAGTATTGTTAAACAAACAAACAAAAAGTAGTATTTACACAAAATGTATACATTATATAACTATACGCTACACGCACTTTAATATATATAACTAAAAACTTAATTTTTAATTTCTGCTATAACGAAACTTATATAATATTAGGTTATAATAAAGTTTTTAGTTATATATATTCGATTTAAGTGCGTATAGCGTATAGTTAAAAAAAGTGGTATAAAATACTGATATTCAGCTGTATCCGGTTAGACTGGAAGCCGACCTCAACATAGTTGGGAAAATGGATAGACATTGTGATTAGATTTAAGTGCGAAAAGCATTTAGTTAGATAATGTATAAATTTGTATTTAACTATACCGCATCTTAATCGAATTAGCCTACTGAACGACATCATTTTGTTTTCACATGTCTGATTTTTATATGTGATTTTTCCCGTGCCAGATAGTCTTTTCCTCTATTAACTATATGCACGAATACGTCTCGACGGCCACTGTTGGAGGCGGCACTATCAACATTTTCCATACACAAAAAGCTTGTCACTTGTACTAAGACACAAATGATGTAAGTTTAGAAACTGACGGTTTCGAAGACAGTCCGTGACAGAAGTTTTGCGCTCTACAACCCGCAAGTTCACTTGAAATTTCGCTCTGGTGACGTACGCGTGCGATACTGTGGCTTCGATGGCGAGAGCGGTAACAGCGGTTGGGAGCGGCCGCCGAGCCGTGCAATTATGTAACCATCTCACCGTGAAAACTTGGGTGAAGTGAGCGTGGATTGAGTCATCAATAGTGTCAATCCCTAGCATCAGCATGACTCACAGCTCACAAACTCAAACTCAAATTCAAAGCATTTATTTCAAGTAAACCAATTACAGGCACTTTTGAATTGTCAAGGGGTCGGTCAGTCAGAAAGATGAAGCTAGTTGCCCATTCCAAAGTGTAGTAGGTACCTGTGGAGAAGAACGGGCAAGAAACTCCACGGACACTCTTTTAAATCATAAAAATTGTTACAATATTTTGGTTACATCATTCAAGTTGAAATTATACATGTGAGAACGGTGTAGAAAGACGTGCACGTTAAAAGCGTCTGCACTAAAAAAGATAAAAACAAAAACAAAAAAATAACAATTCAGAAATGAAAATACTTAGATTAAAATAAAATAAAAATAAGCCGTGGCGGCTAAGAGATGACCAGTCCCTACTGGCGGCGCCCGTTCACGAACATGACGTATGGATCAGCACCACTTAGCTCAACCATTTTGAAGGGAACTCAATGATCCAACACACACGCCACCACCAGCGAGACATTAGAGTGAGCATGACATACCCTCAGCCGCCAGGGCACATTCAAGTCAATGAAAGACGTACCCAGTACGTTTAGGTGCATAGTGCTCACACGTGTGTTATGCAATTATACAATATTAAGAGATTGAATTTATACAATACAAAGATAGTTTTTTCAATCTTCAGCAGCTCACAACTATATTTTCGAATGCTAATTAATTAGTTCATGCGCCCTTGTGGAGCAGGACCAGCGGTGAACCAAGCATTTTTGTCAGAGATGTAATCCCCCAACTTATAATATGCTTGGTTGCATAGTGTGCGTTTTATATAAGATTTGAATTTAGTTTCGTTGAGTTGGAGTATATGGGGAGGTATTTTATTGTAGCATTTTAAACAGTACCCCATGAAGGATGAGTCTACTTTAGCCAGTCTGAAGCCTGGTTGAACTAATTGGTCCCTATTTCTGGTCCTATAGGTGTGTCTGTCACCTCTTTTAGTGAAAAGATTTAGATTTTTCCTTACGTACATGATGTTTTCATAGATGTATTGACAAGGTACCATCATGATATTAATATCCTTAAACAGTTCCCTTAGAGAATCGCGCCTGCGGAGGCCATATATTGCTCTGATGGCTCTTTTCTGCAGAATAAAAATAGACTCGATATCTGCAGCCCGTACCCATAGTAAAATACCGTAAGACATGATACTATGAAAGTAACTGAAATAGACTAGTCTCGCGGTATCTACATTAGTAAATTGACGGATTTTTCTTACAGCATATGCTGCTGAACTTAGCCGTCCTGCAAGAGATGTTATATGAGGACCCCATTGCAGCTTTGAGTCGAGCGTGATCCCCAGGAAAACAGTTTTATCGACGAATTCTAGTTTCTCTTTATTCAATACTATGTCACAATCACTACTTTTAACATTTGGTAAAGCAAATCTTATGCATTTAGTTTTTTTTTTTGTTTTTTCACTCTAAACTCACTTCACCTTAGTTATCACGGTGAGATTTTTCCAGAATCGACCGGCTGGTCTCAACAGTTGCGGGTTGTACGCACTTTTTAGTCGCCATGAATTCTATTATTACCGCCACCTCTAGACTAACGCGGCTATTCTGTGCTCTGCGATTACATGAGACTGGTGAAATGTGGTTGTATATATTAAAGACATGCCTATGCCCACGTCTTGAGGAATTAGAAGCAAGATATTGTTATACGTGATGGCGTCACGTCCACGATATCAAGTAACACTTGTCTTGTATTTGTATCGGACATCAATGCATTGGTATTTAGAGTATGTGGGCGTCAGAGTGATGTGAAACAGAATTGTTATTGTTGGCAGCAGACGGTTATGGAGTTTAACATGTTAGAATGCGCAGCGCGCAGTTACGACACTGTTAAAATTAGGGCCTTTCCCACGGCTAGGTCCCGCTTTTTGCAGGTACGGTTTTTTGCATCCCAATATACATATTCACACAAGTGACAAGCATCCTGTTTGCCGGATACTGCAAACGGGATGCCCGTTTGCAGTATCCGGCAAACAGGATGCTTTGTGTACGGATTTCACGAAGTGTGTATAATTTGTACACACTTTGTGCACAAACTGTGTGCAATCGCAACTAAATAGAAACAACACTCACTAATTAGCTTGTGTTACAAAATGTTCTTCTTTATGAAAATGAAGTGGTTAGCAGTTTATAAGAGGAAGCCAATTATTGTCTTGTTTACTTTACACAAAGTTTTAGTTAGCTTTTGGACATAAATAGCGCAGTGTTAATTAGTTTGAAATAAGAATAAAGAATAAAATAAGCTGGAATTGAAAAAGGCTGGTATTCTTTATTAACCCTTTATAGGGCAGAAGATCACTATTTTGCTCTTTATTCCAAGAGCTTTACCGCTATATTTGTGTAACGTTTAGTTTAGCCGCGAAGATTTAAAATGTATGGTGTCCAATATATGGACAGAGCCCCATAAAGGGTTAAGGCAAGGCAGAGGCCTTGAAGGCTTGATGATCACGCTTGCTCAAGACGGGTTGGCGACTTATGACGACAGGTTTCCTTACGATGTTTTCACTCACTGATGTCAGTAATGTCCAAGATACTTAGACAGGCCTGTTGGTCTAGTGGTCAGTGGCCTTGACTGCTATGCCCAAGGTCGTGGGTTCGATTCCCACCTAGGACAAATGTATGTGTGATGAGCACGATCATTTGTTCTTTGTCTGGGTGTAATTTATCTATAATATGTATGTATTTAGAAATATATATGTATGTTTATCAGTAGTCTAGTACTCATAGCACAAGCTCTGCTTAGTTTGGGACTAGATGGCGTTGTGTGAAAGTTGTGGATTATTATTATTATTATACATAATTAACCTATTGTGTTCCCACTGCTGGGACACAGGCCTCATGTCTGTGAGAGGCAGTGGGCCGTAATTCACCACGTGGGCCTAGTGCGGGTTACTAGATGTCACATCATCATCTGCCTAGCCTTTTCCCAACTATGTTGGGGTCAGATGTCACAATTCTTCGAATTTATGGCTCTAGGACATGCCGGTTTCCTCACGATGTTTTCCTTCACCGTTTTGAAAGCAGTTGTGATGAAATAATTTACACAAAGTAACCTGTCTGGGTTCAAACCTACGAACTACAGCTTATATGTCGCAGTCGTTACCACTGGGCCACCAGTGTTTCGTTGAACTTAACCCACGGCAAATAACAGAACTCAGGACTCTGTGTACAATCGATGTATTCTTTGATCATGTGAAAGTGAACAGCACCATTATATTTTCTTTACTCCTGTTTCATGTCTATTGTTACATGTATATATTTATTTAGATTGGTATAATATACTTTATGTATGTATTTATTTTATCGTGTAAATAGTACACCACAGACTACCTACAATATTTGTCTCTCCTTCCCTTTTCAATCCATCCAAAGGTTGTCTTTAAAAGATCGCTCGTAGCGATAAGACCGCCCATTGTGTCACCCTTTGTAAAATTTCTATATTTATGTCTGTAATCTATATGGTGTACATAATAAAGAGTATTCTATTCTATTCTATTCTAAGTGAATCCAAGGGTTTATAGCCAAAACCACGTATTCAGTATCGTAGATTCCTCGATACTAAAGATTCAGAAACATTTTCTATTCCTTGATCGTAGCGAAATTCATATCATAGCAAAATTCAGAGATATTCTTTCTATTTTCCTATCTGTCCATTTTAGCGTACATTTCTTATCGCTGTGGGATAGCGTAGCCTGTATATGTCGGGAACACGGGTATGCTCTCCAATGCCGACGATTTGAAGATAATATCATGGAGAATTCACGGGCAGTTACCTTCAAGTGAATGCTAGAAATGGAAACTTGGTTTGCCCAAGGTAATACTGCTGTCTGTTCGCACAATCCTACAAGAAACTTTATTTTGGAATTTGACGTCTAAGTTGTCTTAACGTATTTTTACGGACAGTTTTCTGGTTTTCAAGTTATTCAATAAAGTACTAGTTTCTTGTATATCTATTTGGTACAATGGGTATCATACGTCACTTTCAATCTGCTAATAGGTAACATCGAATAGCTATCATCGGTACAAGCACGCGATATCTATACCTATGTATACAAACGAGTATTATACATTACAATAGTGTTTCGTGTCTGACTGAGTGACCTAATTTTCTTCTAAGCTGCGAAACAGACTTTGATCGGTTTTTTTATCAGCACTTAGAAACTATTCCGGATCTTTTGTGTGTATAATTCATTACTAGGAACATCATTCAAGTGTTGAACATTTTATATCCAAAAAATAAAGTGCGGACCAGAAAAAAAAAGGACTATTTTCTTACGAGAAATATCATCTTGAGCATTTTTTTACTAATAGAGCAAACGTCTAAAATTAACCACCTGGCTGCTATTAGAGATTGAAAATCCCAAAACCATATTTTTGTAACAAGTGTCTTAAGCATAAAATAAAATAAAAATTCCATTTTTTAATTGAATTTAACATCCTGAACATGTTTTAACTATAAAATTGTTATTAAAATATGATTTTTGGCATTTTCAATCTCAAATAGCAGCCGGTGGTTAATGGTAGACTTTCTTTGTGGTATTAAAAAATGCGCAAGAGGTCATTTCCCATAAGACACCAGTTCCTACTTTTTTTTCTGTTCCTACTTTAATTTTTGGGTACGGAATGGATGATGTCCATTACATTAATAATTAAATCTCGATGTTTTGTCAAGTTGTAAAAACCATGCGAATCACGGGGGGTTGCCAGTAAAAATATATAACACTATCCATACGGTTATTCAAGGTTAAATGATAAGCTTATTTTCGTGCTGATAAGGTAGACAAATATCATTTTCGTGAAATCGCCAAGAAAATGAAAACGTAGTGTTGTTTATTACAATACTAGCAGCGCTCCTCGGTTCCCCCCGGATGAGTTTCGATCCCGTAGGAATATCGGGATAAAAAGTATCCTATGTGTTAATCCTGGTTATAAACTATCGGTGTGACAAATTTCATCAAAATTGGTCCAGCCGTTTGAGCGAGTAGAACTAACAAACATACAAACACACATTCACACAAACTTTCGCCTTTATTATATATATATTAGTGTGATTCGCAATATATTATTGACTTAATATCTTATAAAATCCTGAAACATACGATACGATAGGAATTGAAGTGTTCGAGAACACAGATTCAAATATTTGTAGAACCAACATTGACTATATCTAGATTCTAAAACATCTATGTTAGATACTTTATTAGGTACCTATTCGATACACAATATTGCTTTTGTACAGACGCCAGCACATCAAGCTACAAAAGCGGTCAAATTTTCCCAATCAACTTTGAACCTAATGCTTTAGAGATAAAGTTGAAAATCTATTAAATAAATTTGACAGATTATAGTAGGTTGATGTGCTGGCGACTGTACTTTCTTCCTGACGTTAAGCTATTTTTACAGCTAGCTATTTTTATTGATGCATTTCATTTTGATGTAGTTTAACAGATATATCTGTTACACTCATTCTGTTTAAGATTTATGTTCAGTTGAATTTATATTATAACTTCTTTTTTATAATACCTATCGTTTGAATTTTTACGATTATTTTAAAACTAAATTAATTATTTTATAGTTAAAGTTCATTTTTTAATCCCAGATACTAATCTGGTGTCAGATTAGTCTCTGGGATTAAAAAACGATCTATAGTTGGTCATTTAATGTTGTACCTACTCGGAGAGAAAATTCTTAGAAAAAATACTGTGCTCGTCACTGTAAAGTGAGTGCAAGTGACATCTACAGAAAAGTTTCTGAGTGAGATTGGGAAAAAATCAGTATTTGTCCAATAAATTTTACTGTACAGCATAATCATTTTTACTGTGCTAGCATGGTAATTTTTCCATTACCACTCAAATGCACTCAGATTATGAGATAGCACAGTAAATTTTCTAAGATTTTTCTCTCCGTGTAGTGTAAATGGTCGTTTGCAGTTAAGCCATTTAATGTCATTAATACAATTAAACGAAATACTTGGATAGCTTAAAAACGTTCAATTTGTACATATTTCAGGATTTCAGTTACCTACTAGGAAATCTCGACTAAATTGAAGCTGAAAAAGTTAAATAAAGGGTAAAAAAATATCTTGATATCACCCTACTGTGACAAAAAGGGGTGGGTAAACACAATCGCCTCTATTAAAACTTACCCACATTCCAACCCTAGATTACAAATGTAGGTAATAGTCAAAACCTAAAGTTCTAAACAGCCAAATAACCGCCCAGTTACCCATAATCACACAATTACCAACACCTAATAACTATATTCATAACATTTTATGACGGTTAAACGGTCCCGTTCGGTTCTGAATGAGGCTCCCGTGTGTTTTCACGCGGATGTTAATATGAATGGGATCATGGCGGTTCCTGTAAAGCTGGCTATGCATCTTACAATTAATTGTCATGATTAATAACTGGAAAGTATTTGTTAAAAGTTCTACGAGTAAGAAAGGAAATGTTGATCAAAACAGTAAGTTTTTATAATGATAATGTTTACTGTAAATATGAATAAAGATGGCTTTAAGAGTTGGGTAAAATCAAAGAAAGGATGGATGGACTGTGTGAAGGATGATATGGCTAGAAAGGACGTGACTACCGAGATGACGACTAATAATAATAATATGAAAATAAAATAATAATATTCCACAACTTTCACTAATAGAGAAGTATGGAAGAAAAATAGGTACATGTTGCGACGACCCCAAATAAAGGGGAGCAGGTGAATAATGACTGTAACAAAACAGATTACATAACCGGTTTAAGTAACCACAACATGTCTCAGTCTTTTTATTCAAGCAGGTTGATCGTCTAGACCTTTAATAGATATAGTAAAGTTAACTTTACCTATTTGTAGCTTTGCAACGTTATATTGAAAAGCAAGCGGAAACCTTGCTCGAAGAGGATACCGAATATAGTATTTTTTATTTTATTTATGACAGGAACCTTTTTATGACAGACAAACTCACTACCCCCAAAAATAATACTATCTATCTATATATAAATAAAAATGAATTGCTGTTCGTTAGTAAGCGCATCACTTAAAAACGGCTGGACGGGTTTGGCCGTTTTTTTTTTGTAATATTTTAATGGTCCGAATTAGGTTTTTATGGAAAAAAAATTGGAACAGTTTCCGTCCTTTTTTCGACAGGACGGCTGCCGGGTCAACTAGTTTTTATAGAAATAACAAAATGTCAATGTAAAGAGTATATTATAGAAATAACAAAATGTCAAGTAGAAGAACTAGATACGACTAACTATTTCTTTACCCTTGCCTGACTTTGACCTACAATAGCAGAATTCTAGGTCGGGATAAGCAACGTTACACGTCCATTATTCAGCTAGATTTTTGTAGACATTTACGTAAACCTCCCACAAGCACGGAGGCCTCCCACCGGTGGACCGATGACCTTGTGAAGGCCGCAGGAATCCGCTGGATGCGGGAAGCACAGAACCGGTCGAATTGCTGGTGCTTGGGGAGGCTTGTGTCCAGCACTGGACGTCTTTCGGCTGAAGTAATGATGATAAAGATTTACGTAAAATCTTTCCTCGCATTTTGGAGATTTCATTTTATATTCGAATTTTCCTTTCCAAGTATTAATAGAGGCTTATCGTCAAAAAACCATTTATTTTACCTTTCAAACATGACAGGCAACTCGATGCTTACGTTGGAAAACCCGGCTTTTGTTTTTAAAACAGATAAAATGAAAAATGTACCACACCTTCTCTCGAACAGAATATTTAATCAGAGAGCTCAGTTCTACAAAAGAAACGAAAGTAAGCTTATAAAATATTTTTAATGTGACTACAGGTTGTGTAAATGAAAGCTCGGAGCGTTGTTGTAAAGTTTGAGAGGCTAATGTATTCAGAGATGAAATAATCCTACGCTTTCTGTGCCCCGTAGGAATGCTCGGGGATTAGGGGGTACATTGGTATAAAACAACTGACAATCGTTACGGTAATTTATTGAATTGCTGCGTAGCAGAAATATAATAGAAACATAAATCGTTTTTAAATAATTTACAATGTAGGTAAATCTTTGAAATGAATTGAATTGCCAAAAATGGCTGAAAGAATTATTGCTACGATGGATTTTCCATTTTATCGAGTGTTACAGACGCCAGCACATCAAGCTACTACAATCTGTCAATTTTTAAATACATTTTCAACTCTATCGCTAAAGTATAAGGTTCAAAGTTGATTGGGAAAATTTGAGGGTTTCGAGTAGCTTGATGTGCTGGCGTCTGCACTTGCCAGACACATATTAGTATCTAGCGTAGCCACACAGGTGAAAGGAGGATGTCCGTCTCAATTTCCTTGCTTTCATTCGACGGCATCCGTTTGAAATATTATTCAGTATTACTCAGAAGGCACTAGGTGTTTCCTGTGACGTCGTTAGCGGGTTTTTTTTATGTATTTCTTATTTTTTTAATGACAGTCATCCAGGATGCAAAGTAGCCTATGTCCATTTTAAGGTTAGAGGCAGACTTTGATTTGTGATTTTTACGTGAAAACATGACAGACAGACTTACTTTCGCATTTATAATAAGTACTTACCCATATTAATATGGACTTTAATATTTTCTGCTTCTTGAGATCTTGTAGATTCCAGTTTTCATCTCGAATTATAAGCCGCCTTTTCTGTGACGGATCATTCCGTACAAATGTACACCAACAACCCTTACCTCGACTGCCATAATCTGTATCCAAAATTACCATTTTCATTTGTCGTTTTTGTTCAGAATAATAAACGCCTAATCTACTGTGAATTCATATTTAAACTTTTATGAACAGTCGACTTTTACTTTTTGTTAGCAGACATTGTGACTTGAATAAGGGACAAGTTTGTCGTTTTTACGAAGCTTAGGTTAACATTTGGGACTAATACATAATGTATAATGTGAGAAGAAAACTTTTTAACATTTTCAAAGATGATCTTCTAAGACTTGAGGAACGCGTGACCTTTGCCTGAACAAGAGTAGTTTTAGTTTTATTTGCTAGTTTTTGTATTGTACCATACCCATGGCACATAACTAGACCTTAAGAACTCCAATGCAACACCAATTTTGGAGTTTTGAAACAACAGAAAACACTAGGACTCCTCGAGTCCAACAGCCATCGTTTCTTTGACTATCATGGCCGGTCCACTGCAACTTTAACTCGCTAAGTTTGCAAGCTAAAAAAGCGTAACTTACCGGTATGATGACAAAATCTATTTCTCTAACTACGCTACGTACAGTCTGCTCTAAGAGTATCTGAAGAAAGTGTAAACAAACCAGTTCAGTTTTAATTCTGACGCAGTCACTCACTAAATGGAATTAGAAACACATTCATCTGTGTTTAGAAGGTTTCAACTTTATGTCTCACTACTTTTTTGAACAATTGTTGCATGAATAACATTAGTTATTGAATGGTAATTCAATGAAAATTTAGGTTATAAAATTAACCTTAAACGTCAACTGACAAAGATCTTTGAAGTGATTTTAAATTAGAATTTCCGCTTAAATAATTCAAATAATCAAAGCACATAATTTGTCAGAAGCACTACAAATATACTCAGGTATCTGTAGTGCTATTCTGTAAGAATCTCACCGTGATAACTCGGGTGAAGTGAGCTTAAAGTGTGCTGTGATTAGTGTCAATCTCTAGTATCAGATGGAATGACAGCTCACATCACCTAACTTCTCACGGTGAGATTCTAACAGAATCGACCGGCTGATCCAATTGTTTACATTTTAATCAAATACTTTTTGAACAGACCATAACATTATTTATTATGAAAACAATTAATATACCTAACCGCGACGTAGGCACGTTGTTAAATGATTGCTTGACACTCATTACGTTCTCTTGCGCATGGCATGTCGTAACGAATTATACCTGAGTGAAAGTAATCTGGTTTGAGCGCAATGTAACGTTGTATTTCGGTATCACAGGCACCAGCTCCGGTAGCCGTGATCGTCTAGTGGTTAGGACCCTACGTTGTGGCCGTAGTAACCCAGGTTCGAATCCTGGTCACGGCAGTGATGACACTGTCGCGGCGGAGCATATTTTTTGCACAGTGCTCGGTGTTATCGTATTTTTTTTGTTATGTATTTTCTGGTGTACAATAAAGTATAAATAAATAAATATTTCACCCTTTTTACATTTCATTTTTAAGTATATCATTTAAAATAGTTTTTAATTAATAGGTTTGTTTTGTGTTTTTATTTTGATATTTTAATTAAAAATTCACAGTATTGAAGAATTAATAAAAAACACTATCTCAAACGTTATCATCATCATCATCAGCCTAGCCTTTTCCCAACTATGTTCGGACAGGGTTTGTTTGGGGTCAGCTTCCAGTCTGTCCGGATGCAGCTGAATTCCAGTATTTTACATGGAGCGACAGCCTATCTTACCTCCACAACACAGTGACTGGGTGGGTATTGTGATACCCCCTTGGTAAGACTGGTTGTCAGACTTTCGGGCTTCTGACACCCGTAACGACTATCAAAGATCCACGAATGGCAGCCGGGACCCAGGGCTTATCGTACTTTCCGAGGCACGGAGAGGTCTTGGTGTGTAAAGATGGTCACCCATCTATGGACCTACCGCGGCAATCTGATCGATCTAACCGGGCTGTTATTTCTTAGTCACAAGGCCCTCTCAAAAAAAAAAAACACTCAAACAAAGTTTTATATTAACCGTCACCCGACACTGTAGCTTGTCGCGTTTCTTTTGTTCTTCTCGAGAACCATTTTAGAACAATGCTTGAAGAACACAATAGTGGAAATATTTGCCGTCAGGGTGGTTTCTATAAGATTAAATGTCATTCTTTAGACTGCTCTAGATGGTGTGGTTTTATTAATTTTAGTAAAGTACTTACTTATAAAGCGGAATATGTAGACGATATTGTTCTGCCTGGTTGGAACAAGAGCGTTGGGATTGACACAAGCAACGGGAGGCCTTTACACCCAGTAGTGGTTGAAGTTGGGCTGTGGATTATAAAATATGAGTTAAAAAGCACCTAACAGTGCAGTATTGCATTGTTGGGATCATTCAGTATCTTCGTATCTGCTACGTTCGATTTTCTTTTAAACTTTTTGATTTGAAGTTAGAAACGGTACTTCGATCAATTTTTAAGAAAGGTCTTCATGTGAGAGTCGAAAATATTAGTAGGTATCCAAAGGAAGTTCATCTAAAACACCAAGAAAATTGAGAATATGATAGAATATCAATAGTAAACATAACACACGCCTTGGTGCCCCGTATGGTTAGGTGGAAGTGTACCTACTGTACACCCACATGTTAGGCACACTTCCAGGCATTCGGCTGTTTCTAAATAAATCCAGATAGAAAAACCTAATAACACTTTGCCCGGCCCGGGAACCGAATCCAGGACTTCAGGCTAGCATTTGCGCTTACGACCACTAGAACTAAACTGAAACTGAGCTATAATCAACGGTGAAACATTTGAATACCAAATTATTTTGTATGCTTATGCTTTTTTGTTTATTTAGGGACAACAAACAGCATTGTAATAATAAGTAAACATAAGTTACAACTTAATAATAGAGGTAGCAAATACACTACTCTGATCTTTCTTATATTTTTTTCTTTTTTGTTTTTAATTCTCTAAAAGTCTACATGAAGGGTCTGCCATCTAACCTCAATATAACCAATATCTCGGTAAAGGCCATCCATATCTTATCGACAGACGATATGACCTTTCCGAAAAGCCAGTGGTATCTTATCACGTGACCCGTCAAATCTGTTGTATAACCCTTCGTCATCCGGTCACTGAGCACCTCCAACCTACAGGTACCTATTAAGATATATGTAGATAGATACTAAGGTACAATCAACCAAGGAGTTAGGTTAGGTTCTACGCGCGCCGGATAACGCCCTCTTCCAGCCCCCCTAAATGGGTCCAGGGGCGACGGACTTGGGGACGTCCGTCGCCCCCCACACATCAGGACCCGAGGCGGCGGCGCGTAGTGTTCCACGCGCGCCCCTCTTAGACGTCGCGGGGGGAGTTTAACACCTCACTCCCACCCCGGACACGAGGAGAGGCCCGCAGGAGCGGGCCAGCACCAGCCGGGGGTTGCGGAAGTATCGTTCGTTCCCGCGACCCCCGGCGTAGGTGAGAGAGGGAACACCGGGGTGGTTTTTAGTCAGTAAGAGTCTGACAGACCCCGCCGCCCGCCCCAGGGCGGCGGACATCCATGAGGATTTTCCACCCCGAAAAAAAAAAAAAAAAAAAAAGGTTCTACGCGCGCCCCCCTAGGACGTCGCGGGGGGCGTCAAACACTTCACCCCCAAGCTCCGTGGAGGCCCGCAGAGGCGGGTCAGTCGGGGGTTGCGGAAGGATCGTACGTTCCCGCGACCCCCGGCGTAGGTCTGAGATGGAAAACTGGGGTGGTTTTCTAGTCAGTAGAAATCTGACAGACCCTACACGACCCCCCGTCCCTACACAACGACATCTATGAGGATTTTCCACACCGAAAAAAAAAAAACAGGTTATACGGGCAAAAACATTTTCATCTAGACTGCCTCGGATATATCTTGTGATTGTAATAACTTTTTAAGCTTAAGGCAAACTTATAGGAGTGATGTAAAAAACTTTCGCTATTTCTGTCTGTATCAACACAAAATTGCTAACAAATTGTCAAACGCATGTCAACTAACTACTAACACTGTGATCGGTTGACGGAATTATCAACAGCCAATCAAGTCGCTTGACATAAGTTTAACTTTCATACGGCGTTGATTTTTGTTCCCAAAAAGCTGGTGTATGTAATTGCTCAGCATTTTACAATGTTGTAAGAAGTACGTAAGTGCCGATCGATTGTATAACAAGCTCACCGTAAAAACTTAAGTTTGGTGGACTTGAAGTGAGCTGTCAATAGTGTCGATCCCTAGCATCAGGTGGAGTGACAGCTCATTTCAACTAAGTCACAGTGATTTTTTACAGAATGGATCGGCTGTATACTTATCTCTTTATTAGACTGTACCTTTTGCATTAACATGAAGATGGTACGAACCGTCAAAGGTTATCTTACCCTTTCTCGGACCCTTCCGGGTCGAAGCACACATATTAAGTTAGGTAGTAATTGATTTTGCGATCATTGTTTGATTTGATTTTGCATGTTGTGCCAGTGACCTGACTATGTTGTCTGAAGCCAGAGGGCCAATTCTCGTAATTTTAAGATCGTTCCCAATCTGATCTCAGATATGCCAAAAATACCTATAATTTCCCTACATTTTTGACGAGTTTTTTACATTGATTGTCGCTGAAATGAGATTGCGAAATAGATTTTGAACGTTTTTAATCACGGGGATTGGCCGTAAGCTTTACGCGTCAATCGGTTTGGGAGCAAATGTTGTATAGACGCCAGCACATTGAGCTACTGCAATCTGTCAGATTTATTTAATAGATTTTCAACTTTAGCGCTAAAGCATAAGGTTCAGTTGATTGGGAAAATCTGACAGTTTCGGGTAGCTTGATAAGCTGGCGTCTGTACCTTTTTTTTAGTCGAGTCGCCTGAGCAAAAAATGTAGACCGTACTTATCTCCCGACAGCATCCTAATTGCGTAACACACTATTACTCTCAATTTGAATAATTTTGAAGCATCTGCAAATCCATTGCTCCATATGTTGGAAAAATGTGTCTGCTCAACAACGTAAATAACGCAATGAATGTTGTTGAACTGTCAAAATGAAACCCATTGATACTGATAGTGTCTTACGCAATCACCCTGCTGTTCTTTATAGTGAATACTAGCTTCTGCCCGCGACATCGTCTGCGTGAAATAACCCCGTCGCATCGCATCGCCTACCCGCGCTATAAATTAGTTTTCGCTTAGCGTTCTTTACGACTTTTTTTAATGTTTTTTGAAGTGAAAACTTCTTTAGCGGCGTTGTACATTTTTTTTGTAACGGGTAAAAAATGTAAAACTCGCGTCAGGACACGTGACCCTGATCGAAAATTCGTAAGACTGATGGTGAGTACACAGCCGGCGGCGCGGCGTAGGCGAGGAAGTATCCCCCTCTCTTTCTACGGCGCGGCGAAAATGTATGCCTGCGCCTGTTTAGTTTAGGTGGGGCAGGGTGCTAGCGCGAATGTTCGTGTGTGTTTATGTTACAGAAACAAACTTAACTTAAATGAATGAATTAATTAGAATTGTAGTTAGAATGTATTGATAGACTTGAAGGTACATCTCTCGACAATAAATCTGCAATTTGGGAACTACAGATAACTGGTGGAACATATGGCACACCTCCGGCGGACGTGAAAAAATTAAAAAATTAATAAAATAATGGTTCTGGTAATAATGATGGTGAAAAAGTCGTCGAAATTATGGATGGAAGTTGATTTTTCTGAGAGATAAACTTTTTAATGTCATGTTTGTGCAAGATAGCGCAATAAATAAATATTGTATTCTACGACATAAATGATAGTACTTTTATACTGATAATTAAAGCAATTCGTGCAAAATGATTCCCTAATCATTCCAAAATATAAAAAATGCACAACGTTAATATTTAAGTTTTCACTTCTGCCGGCACTCCCGGAGTGCAACCCGTCGTTTTTTTTTTTTTTGGCTCTTTGGGGTCCTAACGTGATGTAAAGGAGCCTATAGCCTTTTTCTAGAATTGAGCTATCAAATGCAAAAATAATTTTCCGACTGGTATTTCCAGAGATCAGCACGTTCAAAACAAACAAAAAAAAGCATACATACTCTACTAATAAGTATATCGATATAGATGTTACGGCCCCGCCGCCGCCAGATGGCGCACGGCAGGACTTTCTACCGTCGTGCCTCCGGAGCCATACCGCGAGACCGGACCGGCCGCGCCCGCGCCTCCATTTCGCGCCGCCAGGGGGCCAGTCGTCGTCCCGCCATATCCATCGCATTGCGGACGGCGCTCGTTTTCTTAGATTTGTATTCAGATTCGGAAAAGAGATTATTCAGAACTTGTATACTTAATTAATACTATACAACAGATTCATACCATTACCTACCGTCCATTATTTCGAAGCCTAACACAGCGGCAGCAGCCGAAACAATAGATAAGTCTGAAATTGCCAACCCTTCTTACGCAAACGTGATAAATATGGTGATCCATGATCGTGCCTTCTCTGTACGAGAAGAGGATTTTCCCCACCAGTGGGGCAGTAATAGGCATGTATTGTTATTTTTTTTTATCTCCCGAGGGTCGCTGATTAAATCCATGTTAAAAAAAGGAGCCATTTATTTTGAATAAAAACCCAACGTGCCTGTTGCCAGAATTTTAAACGAATTTTGAGTACTCGCACATAATTTATTTCACCATGTAATATGTTATTGTATATTATTTTCATAATCTCATAACTAACTAGTTACAATAGTTACTAAATTAAAAGTCTAACTAAGTAACTGTATAAATATAACAAAAACAAAAGGATATTTAGGCGTCGAAGTACTCGTCCGTATCGCTGTCATCCGGAACCGCGCCCGAAAGACTGGCAACATTGCCACGTTGAATGGCAATGCTAATTATTTGGTCAAAAAACGTCTGGTCACGTAGTGTCGATCAGGCAACGAGAAATTATTTGTTATTTAACAGAATACATATTTTACGACCTAATATGAAGCAATGGTCCAGACTTCGTACAAATTAAGTAAACGTTGGAAAGTTTGTTTATTCGGTTCGCACACCAATTTGTTTCCTAATTAAAATAACTTTTTATGAGGGAAATTTTGTGTCAGAAGTAAGTAACGTTTAACGCCTAATTAACTAACATTAAGTTATGAGCGTCATGAATAAAGCTGCTCGGAGTTCAGTTCTTGGGCAAATCAGGTAAACATGAAAAGTGGATAGTACGATACTAAGTGGTTTTGATATTATGTTATTGCAGTTATTACCAGAGGGGACCGAGGCTAAATGATAACAGCTGCACAGGTCGATCGATCAGGTTATGCTACGCTTGCCGCGGTTGGCCTGTGGATAGGTGACCATCTTTACATACCGAGACCCCTCCGTGCCTCGGAAAGCACGTTCAGCCGTTGGTCCCGGCTGTCATTTGTAGATATTTGACAGTCGTTACGGGTAGTCAGAAGCCCGAAAGTCTGACAACCAGTCTTACCAAGGAGCGTATTACCCAGTAACTGGGTTTTGGAGGTCAGATAGGCAGTCGCTCCATGTAAAATACTGGTATTCAGCTGCATCCGGTTAGACTGGAAGCCGAATAATTGGGAAAAGGCAGGCAGATATTGCACTTGTTACCAACACTCTTCATTCTTTGTTCCGAAATTAAAACCATTTTTTTAACGTCCTATCCACCAGTTCCTTTGTTGGATAGGACGTTAAAAAAAATGGTTTAAAAATGTTTTTTAGTCTAAACACTTAAATGACATCATTTACATATATGCTTACATTTTCATCAGATACATTTTGAACAGACCGTAAGTATACTAGCAGCATAATTAAAAAAAATATATATAACGTCCACTGTTTGCCGGACGTCTAGAGGGAACGAGCAAGCTTTATCATTCGTTCGCTGATTGGCAAACAACTATGATTAATTGAGTCAAAAGTTTTCCAATCAATCTATTGGAGGTTTATGGTATTGCTTAACATTTATTTTGTTGGGTTTCTTAGGTTGTAGGAATTTATTTTTGCTGCTTTTAGCAATCAATCTGCTTAGCCTTTACCAACTATGGTGGGGTCAGCTTCCAGTCTAACCGGATGCAGCAGTCCCAGTATTTTACATGGAACTGTTTTACTGGGTAGCACGATACGGTAAGATTGTTTGTCAGACTTTTGGGCTTCTGACTACCCATAACGAATGTTAAAGATCTACGAATCACAGCAAACCCACGAAGTTTGCATGTGGCAGAAATATTTGTAAGAGTCGTATGGAGCCTTTCGAGTCCAATTCAATAACGCCAGGAAATGTTTAAGCGATATGATAAGGAAGGTGATTTTTCAACACCAAAACGATTCCCGCAATTGAGCGGTTTCCCCACATTCAAATTACACGGAACTCAATAACAATCATTAACTTCAATAAAACCCAGTCAGTCGTTACGGCAATCGTAACTGTTCTGTCCAAATAAAATAAAACTGCATTTTTATTGTCACTGTAACATTGTAAACAGATATTTTGTAGTCACCGTCACCAGCTCCGGTAGCCGTGATCGTCTAGTGGTTAGGACCCTACGTTGTGGCCGTAGTAACCCAGGTTCGAATCCTGGTCACGGCAGTGATACACTGTCGCGGCGGAGCATATCTTTTGCATTTTTTCTGATATTCTGAAGCGCGGACGCAGCATCTTTCTTTCAAGGATAATTCAATCTTAACTTCTATTCGTCTTTTACATTAGAAGTAACTAGACGAACCATGCTGCGGAGTTTGTTTGGGTACTTCTTCTTCCCAGCAAAATCACTGGGAAGTGGTGGAGGGTGGTTGTTTTGGGGGACTGTCTTAAGTAGTTTTGACATTCGAAAAGTGCTGATTTTCAGCCTTATTTGAATAAAATAAATAAATATTTATTCAGAAATAAAATTGGTAAAATATTACCATTCAAATCTTAGAAATAATTTACAAAGATAATAAAAGGTAATTTATGTGGTAATAAGGTAATTTAGGTCAAAATCAAGGTCAAATGATTTACTCTAAATAATCACTTAAATTTAAATACAGAATTGATTCTGGTTAATATAGAATTGATTCTAGTTACCCCTTTCAAAAGGTAGTTAAGTAAACTATACGACCCAATTTCAAAGTTTCTAAACAAGAAGAATAGGTTCGTTTAACAAAACGGTTTACACACCGAAGGACAACGATATTCACTTCCGAACAACACCGGAATAAAACATTACCGCTGTCGAGTTGGTCCTACACTTGTTGTTTGTAGTTGTCAATAGTTATTTTTCACACCCGTGTTAGTGAGAATTCTGTAAAATATGTTCACTGAAAATCCAGTGAACATATTCTGCCTAATTTAGTAAGTAGGTAATGTTTTTCACAGCAATGCCAATGGCGCGACAGTTCAACATCACTTTTTCGTATCGAATTTTGACTTTCTTCTTTCTGAGACCTACCACGAACGCGCGACATAAGCGTAATTTAAACTTGAACGTGTATGATCCGGAGGAACCCCATCAGGTACGAAGTTCCTTCGGCGATATTCGCACGCAAACACACTCGTTAATAATAGAAAGAGACAGAGAGAAAGAGAGAGAGAGAAAAACATGTGTATTTAGTACGCGTTTGTAATACAGAGACATCTAGTATAAGTTTCTAGAAGCCCTCATAAAGTGGTCGCCATCTTGCATTTTCATTTTGACCTCGATATCGGGTTTAGCTCCCTCCAAAACCATGAAAACGACACCCATGATGAAAAATTTGAACATTTTCGCAGCCGCCTTCTTGTATTTTAATTATGTTCGTTATGTGACGATTTCTACCAGACTCCTACTCACCGGAAGACGCGTTATAGATATTCGTTCCAAAAGTATACTATGAATTTGCTAAACAAATCTATTTATTTAACAAACAATTACTACAGCCCTCACGATATTTACCAACAAACAGATCGAAACCAGCATATTTTGCAACTCGCACCTAAAAAATCTATTGAATAGCACAATTTCAAAGCACTTTTAACGTTACAAAACGCCCCGTGTGTCTGTATACTCCGGTATGGAACAAAAGACTATCGCTTTGAAGTTTACCCCCACTTGTTGGCTGAAGTTTCCCGTTGTTTTTCACAACCCAGCTAGTAGGAATTCTTTGTTAAACATTTAACAATAATACGAGAACTTTGTTCAGTGAAATATGTATTTTTTATATGCATATATATGGTGTACAGTTAAGATGAAGTTTTCATAATAATTATCCATTATCCTACTAATATTATAAATCCGGAATATGTTAAATTTTTGTTTCTCACAAAAACGGCTGAACGAATTGAATGAAATTTGTCACACAGAGATTTTAACCTGGATTAACACTGGATAATTTTATCCCAATATTCCTAAGGGACCGAGAGTTATGCGAGTGAAACCGCAAGGCGTTGTTAGTGGGATATAAAGAGATAATTTATTTACTGTTAACTTGATAAAGATTTAACAGTAAAAAAAATCCAAAATATGCTCCGCCGCGACAGTGTATGACTGCCGTGACCAGGATTCGAACCTGGGTTACTACGGCCACAACGTAGGGTCCTAACCACTCAAAGACTATTATAACCACTTGACTGCGTATACAGTGCCCCGACGCACGAAAACTATTAGTATTTTGTCGCCTATGTATAGGCTACGGTACTAGTAGCAATTTTAGTTGTGTCCAAGTGTTAGACCTGCGTGCACGCTAAATTAATATAATTTTTTTATAACGTTTATGCAATTATAACGCATCAAAATGCCTTCATGCGCGGTGAAGTGGTGTGGGAAACATTCTTAGACATCTAGTTACAAAAAGGATGACATAACTTTTCATCGGTACATAAACATTACATTGATTTAATCAGATTATAAGCCACTGCAGGGGTCTATTTAAAATGGTGGCTGGGTAAACGAGCACACTTTTTGAGTCGCGCGTTGATGTCTTTTGGAAAAGTCTCGTTCTTGTATTAGACAATTCTAATGCTTCTATCCCTTTCTTTCCTTTTGTATGTTTATCGTAAAAAATAGTGCTGTTATCTTTAATAGCTGAAAGTTGATATCGAGAAAAATAAAATGAATACATTTTTTATTCAATTCACATACTTTAATAAAATAACTATCTACTATTAACCGACTTCAAAAAAGAAATACCGATGAACTGAGAACCTCCTCGGTTTTCAGTTCGTCGGTTTTTTTTTTTTTTTGTATTTTCCGGGATTTTTTAGTTCTTTCTGTCCCCGACCGGGGCCGATCAGTCCATTTCCGGGATTTTTTTTTGTAATTGATTGATTTTGATTAAATATTATTTCTATGATTTTGATTTAGTATTTATTATAATGTTAAAATCCATTTTATCGATATCGACTATTTTCTCTTAATGAAGTAAAGCAGCCCTAACGATGCAACTTGACCTTGAACTGACCAATTGCAGCCGCGCGTTCTTCCTCATCCCCCGGCCCGCAGTAGTGAGTCGTGTGCTTCGAAGAAATCGGCCCATACGCTCTCTAGTGGTTATATTCTCTATGTAACCACTAGACGATCACGGCTACCGGAGCTGGTGACAGTGAAGACAAAATTTCTGATCACATTTAACGAAATACTTACATTGAAACGAGACCACTCTCACAGTCCAGTTCCATTAAACTTGCTTTTGCGCAAGATTTGATTATTTTTATAAGGTATTCTTTAAAATTGCAGAGATTTTCCATTTACGCGAACCAGAACTTTATAATTTCGTGAATTAGATTATAATTAATCATGTTTTGACTAGAGTCTGATTCAGGCCACATACTAACATTTGCTGCTAGCTCAGGATTTATATTCTCATTAATCCCAGTATTTAAAACTTGAAACTATTCATGAATGCATGCGGATTGGACGCTTCTTTCTTGATTAAAAAAGTAAAACAGATGCTCCGCCGCGACAGTGTATCACTGCCGTGACCAGGATTCGAACCTGGGTTACTACGGCCACAACGTAGGGTCCTAACCACTAGACGATCACGGCTACCGGAGCTGGTGACTGTGGTACCGAAATATAAGACTTTATCTCGTTTAAACTGGAGTGCTTTCACTTACAATTTGTCACAGTTGCGCAAGAGACGCAATGCAACAATTGGTAAATAATGCTGCATTTCGTTAAAGTTGGTCTGAATTTTCGTTACCACAGTCACCAGCTCCGGTAGCCGTGATCGTCTAGTGGTTAGGACCCTACGTTGTGGCCGTAGTAACCCAGGTTCGAATCCTGGTCACGGCAGTGATAACACTGTCGCGGCGGAGCTATACTTTTTATTTTTGAATATTAGTTTTACAATAATTTTGGCCTGTTAATAAAACGACTGGAACAGTAAGGATGAACCCAGGTACCCTCCGTGAGACGGTCAGTGACATCAAGGCGTTGCTGGCCTTCCTCGAGGAGCTGGAGTGGATTGAATAATCGATTTTCCCACCAGTACGCAAAATACACGCATTTATGTGGAGTTGCGGACGAACAAAATAAACCATTTACCATTCCAGAGTTAATTCGAATTAACTCCTTAACTTTATATATTTAATTAATAAAACAATTGGCTCTTCTTTGGTGCCTTTTCTTACTGACCTCTTTGATCCTTAATCAAATACGAAAAGATGCAATAAAGTAAATAAGGTTATTTTCAATGTGACTTCTGAAGAGGCTCGTCCAGTTAATTAATTACGTGGTAACAAACCGTAATTTGATTGATTGTTCTATGATTCGATTAGGACGAGCTGGCATTGTCTGGCTGCAATTAGATTATCTAAACATGCCTAGAATCTTGATAGATAATAATCTACTTAGTGCCAGTGACAAATATATTCAGGGAGAATATAAACAATTGTATTAGCTAGTAACACTATTGATTTTGGAGTTTTGTGTTCTTTGGAGAAAATGTTTTATGGAACCTAAAGATCAACCATTTTTATTTTGGTTGATTAGTATCTATGACATGATAAAAAAATTTTTTTTTTAAGTAAATTTTTAAAAAACTGTGAGAAAAAGTTTTTTAGAAGTTCATTAATTTAAAAAGCGTACATCATTAGAAGGTCATAGAGGTCCATCAGTATTAAATAGTTCTCTTTTGTTAATAATAATTATCTGTCAAAAACTACACTAATGGTTCTAAGCATGTATTACGCTTGATATTCTCAAAAAGTTATATAACACAGGTTTTTTTATTGCTGAATGGGGCCGCTCTTGACCTCGATCACGCCTGATGGAAAGCGTCATCGCTTTCCATTCAGCTCGTTTCATCATAGACCTCATCCATATGAGTTCTATGATGGAACGAGCGTGACCAGAAGATGCCTTAGGTACTGGAGCTCCCACGCATCAACGAATCACAGTAAGCTTCTTGACGCCGGACTCCGGTGAGAGGGTGGTCGCAAGCCAGGCAGGGGTTAGCAAGAGAAAAATTGACCAGTCAAATAAGGTGTTGGGTGTGTCTGCCCAGGATGCGCCGAGCGCTCGTTTCAGTTGAGTAACTGGCGGAACAAACTGCGCTACACTAAACGAGGAGGGTTCTTCATGCATCCTAAAACACAAAAACAAACACACATACTTACACACTTTACATAAATTAAACCAAAATTAACACTCGAGATCATAATATATTCATGTTCCATATTTACTTATGAAAATCAACGGTTTAGTCCTCAAAGGCGTCGTGTTAAATATTCAATATATTCATGATCACAAGGGTTACAACGCTGGCTAACGTTAAGTGAATCATGGTTAATAGCATATAATATTAACATGTTAGATATTCGTGTTTGCGTTTGTCAGCAAATAGGTTAGCACAGTTTTTCTTTAGGTTCAGGTGAAGAATAGACTTGGCTCTCTTGCATTTAAAATACTTCTTTTATACAGGCATATTTCGGAATATGCCAAGTTCAAATTTGCAGTGTGGTTTTTAGAAGGAAATTCCTAAACTGTGAGAAAAACGCCTAAATTAGCCAGTTTTTAACCTATAAGGCGAATTAATAATAATAATAACTCTTTATTTCAGATAACAGGATCCATAATGTGTTAGTAATGCCTTAACCTATTGTTAGTGACAAATAAAATAAAATTAAAACAAAAGTGACATCACAATTAAAAAATAACAATTAATTTTGCACATGTACGTCTGTACGCACATGTCTCCCAGCCCAGTGCCTAATAAACGGCCCATCTATTTTGTTCGCCAGTGTACCCAAAATATTGTTCGGACTGCCTCGGAATCGCCGCAGCATAGATGCACTTCTCTTGCGCATGATGGCATAAAAGTCGTCCAGTCTCGCTTCAGCAAACATGCCTGATGCGCTGCAAAACCGAGGCAGTCCCAACAACATCCTGAGCCCGTTATTATATTGGACACGCAGGGCGTTGTAAGCCTTCTGCGTATACCTAACCCACAGGCTGCACGAGTAAAACGTCTGGCAATAAGCTTTGAAAAGCGTTAGCTTTACCTCCTTCGTGCACCGCGCAAACCTGCGAGCAAGCATATTGCATCGGGCTGCCAACGCCCTACGTTCCCTATCAATATCCTGATCGTCCGTAAGAGCATCCGTGACCACGTGACCAAGATACTTAAACTGAGTGACCACCTGCAACGGAATTCCACGCAACGTTACAGGTGGAATATTTGCAGGTGTATTTTTAGGTACTTTGAAGACCATAACCTCACTCTTAGTGGCATTATACCTCAATCCATGATCCTCCGCATAACTCTCACAGACGGCCAGCAGTTTTCTTAGACCGCAGACTGATGGGCTGAGCAGCACCATGTCATCAGCATAACTTATGTTATTGATCATCCTTCCATCAACAGAACATCCAACCAAGGTGCCACTCAGCTCACGCACCAACCGGTCTATATACAGGTTAAACAAACTGGGTGAAGTCAACCCCCCCTGCCTCACTCCGCAATCCAGTCCATATGAAACTGAATGCGCGTCTGCCCACCTAACACGATTCTTCTGACTCTCATACCAATACTTCAAAATATGAATGCTCTCATTAGGAAGGTCAGTCTCATCCGACAACTTTTGCCACAGAATGTCATAATTTACCAGGACAAAGGCTTTTGACAGGTCAAGAAAACAACCATATACTGGTGTCTTCCTGTCGGTGTAGTACCGCACAGTCTGCTTGAGACACAGAATTGCACTTTCAGTAGATAGACCGGATCTAAAACCAAACTGCGCGTCGTGTAAATTAATGTGCGCATTCAACTGCCTCTCAAGCAGACTGTCCAACACCTTTCCAATGACCGTAGAATTGTCAAGTAAAAAACTTTTTTCTTAAATTAAAAATAAAACGGCTTCCAGAAAATACACTGCCAAAGTGAAAAATAACTTTAATATCAGAAGTCGGTGTCATTGGGTTCGCATTTTCGTTGTTTGCCACCGACTTCCGAAATTAAAGTTATTTTTCACTTTGCATTGTCTTTTTTGGAAGTCGGGTGTTTTTTTTTTTTGTAAAAGTTTTATTCTTCACTTTTAAGTTGTACTTACCCCACACAAATTCATATAACACTACTGGTGTAAATACCAGTTACAGGAAGTTAGTAAAACATCATCAAGAAGGGTAGTATTGCCATACAACGAGGCAATGCCGCCAGTCTCTTGGGTACTTACTTTACCAGTCGACAGCGATGTGGAGGAATTTTTCGACGCTATATTTTGGTTTGTGTATAGTTTCAGTTAAGTTAGGATTTGATGTTATTATTTTTATGAATTAATGAGGTATTCGTTGTTATTCGCTGGTTTATTATTTTAATTTACAGAAATAAAAGTATTTTAATACATCAAAAATATAAACTAAGTGGCAAAGAAGATTACTTCGGCAAAAATACGTATTAATGAAGCTAACTCAAAAACTACACAAGCAAAGTTAATAAAAAATTATATGGCACCACCCCTGAAGTGAGTCATGCTGATGCTAGGGATTGACACTATTGACGACACTCCACGCTCAGTTCACCTAGGTTTCCACGGTGATATGATATGGTTACAGAATCGCACTGCATGGCCTGTTTATAAACGCCCACATAGCCTGGGACTACCTAAATGCTCAACCTTGAGTAATTTAAAGAAGGTTGAAGGGTTATGCCCAAGTTCGCACGGACGTAATAATATCGCGTCGAGATTTTATCGCGACTGGATTTTCAACTCTTTATCTCCCTCTATCTCTCTCTCTATCTCTGATAAACAAATCACGAAAAAGTCTGTCTTTGACCCATATCTAAAGTCCATTTTACATTAGAGATGACCATCTACATAGTGTACAGTCGCATTCAAGCTTGATATTCGATTAAGACCAATACTTCCACTCGACTCGCTGTTTACTCTATTATTGCGTGATTAGTTCAATCACTTCAATTTACCCATTCATGCATCGATGTAGCAGGTATTCCTATAACTTTGCTTGTGTGAACTTGACTTGTGATTTTAATTTCAAATTTATGATTTAGCTTTATTAATCTCATTCTCTGAGGTGTTTGGTATAACTTCATCAGCTGGTTAAAAGCTTTGACAGTCAGTCAACCTACTAAATAATAATCGTTTTTACTCAGCTCAACCCACTGGGTCTAGCTAGAAACATGAAATTTTGCACCAGTTCTTTATAAAAGCTGTATCTATTCATGCACGAAATGTTAACAGAGATACACCTCAAAGTGCTAAAGACACTATAGAAACGATTTTTTTTTTTTAATCTCAGTAAATTATTTTGTTGAAAGTAAAAAGATATGCTCCGCCGCGACAGTGTATCACTGCCGTGACCAGGATTCGAACCTGGGTTACTACGGCCACAACGTAGGGTCCTAACCACTAGACGATCACGGCTACCGGAGCTGGTGACGTAGGTAACGAAATATAAGACTCTGTCTCGTTTAAATTGGAGTACTTTCACACAAGATCACACAGTTTGCGCAAGCGACCAAATGTCTACACAATCAGTAAGTAATGCTTCATGTCTTTAAAATTGATCTGAATTTTCGTTAGCACAGTCACCAGCTCCGGTAGCCGTGATCGTCTAGTGGTTAGGACCCTACGTTGTGGCCGTAGTAACCCAGGTTCGAATCCTGGTCACGGCAGTGATACACTGTCGCGGCGGAGCTATTGTTTTTATTTTTGAGTATGAATTTTACAACAATTTTGGCTTTATATAAATACGACTGGAACAGCGAAGAAGACAAAACAAACCATTTGTCATTGCAGAGTTAATTTGAATTAGCTTTTTTTCTTCACAATTAAATGTCTATACAAGGTCAAATTAAACTAGCTAGCGAAACCCACGTGTTGGGTATCGATGTCGAAAACTATTTTTTTTTTTTTATATTTGTTGGGACCTAAATAATACCAAACATTTCTAGTTTGATTGATATCTATCATGGTAATGGCATGTCGAACCTCAAATTTGAAAAAAAAAACCATTTTGCTTTTCTAAAAACATTATATATGAATGCAGGCCGCATTCATATAATATTTTTAGAAAAGCTTTTTGTCAAGATCAAATAATTTCTATTTTTGGGTCCTAAAAATACTAATAGCCAAGTTATTGCGACCGACTTGGATATAGCGCTCGCCGGCCGCAAAAAAGAAGCGCATTTATTAAAAAAAGCGTCCTTCATTAGAAGCCCAAAAATTTGTTAGAGGTTCATTTGTTTTAAAAAAAGCGTACATTATTATAAGGTCCGAGAGGTTACAGAATCGGTTAAATATTTCCTGATGATAATTACCTACTGCATGATTTTTTTTAGGCTCCAAATTTTTACAGAATATGAACTCATGAATATGAAAAACTTTCACTATGGGAACAAATCTGAAATCACGAAAACAAAATCAGTTGTTTAATACAAAAATTCAATACCTACTTGACCAAAATGTATGAAACAGCTAATTTTTTTTCGTGATCTCAGAGTTGGTTCCATAGTGAAAGTTATTCATATTCATGGGTGGAACACCTTGTAAAAATTTCGAGCCGGTAAAAAAAAGCATGCTGTATAATCATCTGTCAAAAACCAAAGTAACGTATAAGCATGCATTTCTTTTGATGTTCGCAAAAATTGATCTAGCAAGAGACCCAGATTTACATAAATTAAACCTTTATGAATACTCGAAATCATAATAAATTCATGTTCCATATTCACGTATGAAAATCATCGGTTTATAAGCACCCACATTACTGGTCGGACTGCCCTGGTGGCTATCGATTACAATAATTCCTAAATGGTCAACTTGAAGAAATATAATAAGTTTGAAGAGTTGCGGCGCAGCGCCTGACAGTTCCTAAATAATAAATTCACTCGTCGATATGTCTACGTACTATGTTGGTTTTTGTAGGCGTTACTTAGTTTATCGTTCAAAGATTTGATGTTAGTCTACCGACCACCTTCTTACTGTACGCACGATATTCTTTATTAAACCGCTTTTAATTTTAATTGGACTTAAGTTTAAGTATGTAAGATTTAGCCCTAGTGTATAGTCAAAATATGCATGAAGGGTTGTGCATAATACGAATCTTATAATTTTTGGGTTCGTTATAAGGTTTTGACTTTAACTTTGATAGTCTAGTATGTTAAGCTATGCGGCCTACCAAAACAAAAGAAACACACCACAGCGGGGTTATTGCGCAACACACTAACTGTAGGAATAGCTTTCATTTTGACAGATCAACCACATACATTGCGTTATTTACATTGTTGAGCTGACAATTGTTCTGAACACATGAAGCAAGGGATTAGCAATATCCTTCAAAATGATTCAGATTCTGATTGATAGAGACGCAACTAGAGTGCGGGTACAGAAAGTCAAATCACGAAAAAGTCTGTCTTCAATCCATATTTCCCTAAAGTCCATTTTACATTAGAGATGACCATCAACACAATGTACAGTTGCATTCAAGCTTGATATTCGATTAAGTCCAATACTTCCAGACGACTCGCTGTTTACTTGATTATACAACGTGTAACGTTAAATGCGCAAAACCTCAGACACCCCAACTGATTTTTATTTCAATTGACCTATTTCAGAGAGAAAATAAGTCATTAAAAAAATTGTAAAGGTTTTATGTGCTGTTTTAGTTTTGCTGGCCATTCTGATCGTTTCTTGCGTCTGCGACGACGCTTTATCGAGGGAGGAGTCGTCACCGGGCCGATGCGCCGCGCCGCCGTGTCTATTTATTAATAGGTCAAGCAACCCAATGGGGTTGCTTGACCTATTAATAAATAGACACGGCAACGTTTTTAATGAAGATTTATTGAAAAATGTGACCTATATTAAAAAGTGGTTCAATTAATTCTGCTCGTTATTCTGATCCAACTATTTTCAGGTTTTGCGCATTTAACGTTACACGTTGTATAACAAACAAATTGCTGTTCCTAAAACTTTTCTATGAAACGGCTTATTATTTGCGTCTAAAGTTTGCGCGTCGATGTTCCTGCCACCCTGTATACAGGGTTTCTTTTCAAAGACCAGCCAAATTTAAGGGTGTGGTACAGACCATCAAACTGAACAACTTTCTCCATGGGACCAATATCGTATGATATACCAATATCCGATGGGAAATCCTATCGGGCACATGGCTTGTACCAGTTCTATCTACTATACATAAAAAAACGCTTACCAATATATGCGTCACCTTCCCAAGCGCTTCTTTGATACTGCTATAAAGCACCCGAATTCCCCAATTGCGGCGGCCGCCCGATACACTCCCACCCGCATAAGTAGGATTCGCCGACCGAGGCATACTCTCACCATCCCCGACGACGCCACGACCCTCCTACAGGAGAGTAGTAAGGCCATCAGTACTCTGGTAGTAGACTAGTACTCCAACAGCCGTCCTTCCGTCCTCGCCGAGGCCCGTCGCGATGTCCGCCCCGACCCTTTCTCGAGCCAGCCCGCGCCGCAGAGCCTGTAGTTCTAAATTCGCCCCTAAATAATTCCGATCCAGCCTGTTCCTTGCTGCCCTCTCGCAGCGACGCCCTAAGCCGGGGTCCGTACCCCACAGGGGGTGCCCTTAGCGTATAGTCGCTTAGTTTTTAAGTTCTTTAATCCCTGGCCGGAGGCCTTAATTTATTGAGGCACCCACAGACAAGCCAGGTTAAGCAGTCGACAACCTCATAGCGATTGAACTGCGAAATGCCATTAAAAAAAAAAAACAGGCGTCAAACACAAAACGTTTGCCTTCTTTCGCTTCCACGCTGGATGAAAGCTTCACGCAGGAGCAGGAAATACTTTGCATGTATTAACACATTCATACGTCATGAAAAATGGATGAAGATTTTTCCTATTTTGTTGCGGAACCATAATAAAAATGCGAAAGTACAGACACCAGCACATCAAGCTACTACAATCTGTCAGATTTCTTTAATAGATTTTCAACTTTAGCGCTAAACTATAAGGTTCAAAGTGGATTAGGAAAATCTGACAGTTTCGGGTAGCTTGATGTGCTGGCGTCTGTACCTACGTCGTATAGAAAACATGGAATATAACATTTTTACTACATCAGCAAAGGTTATTCTGCCTGCGGCTCTACATATTGTGTAAGAGAAATATAACAATATCTGGTGGAATATTGGAAAAACTTTTTAAAAATGCACGAATATTTTTCAATTTAATATTGTAGTCAAATGACACCCGGAAACTAAAGTGTTCAGAAACATGAGCATAGAGATAATCAGCCTATAATGATGAATTCAATTTAGGTCCTGGGTTCGATTCCAGATTCGGGCAGTGTTATTGAGGTTTTCCACCCGGACTTTCTCAGTAGTAGCCCGGAATCTGACACATTATTATAACTGCCGAAATTTGGGTGTCCTATAGGTACCTAGGTGCAACTTAGGTACACTGTAGGTACGCCGTAGGTACACCGTAGGTATACCTCTGCCTAACCAGTTGGGAATGCAGGCATGATGTTAGGTTATGTATGTCGGTGTGTCAAATAACGGCCATCTATCTAAGAACTGACCCCAAGTTTAACTTAATCTCGAAGATCGATCGCTTTTCCCCACTAACCATTAGTGACACGCTAACACTTCAAATCCTAGCTTATGTAGCTTACATCTTTCCGAATCAATCAGGTCCCGCCCCACTCTACCCGTAAGCACAGTTATCAATCACGCAATCTTAATTTCGAATCAATTACGTTCGAAATCAAGTCCCAAATTGAGCATCTGCAACGCAATCAGAGCCGATAGCGTATCGGTTACCTGTGACTATCGTTACCGAGCGTCGATGGATTATTCAACGCTCGGTAAGATAATCTCGAAGCGCCACCTGCAACTGTAATCAATACTTGTGAATTTAGCCATACGTTTCTGGGATTTTATTTATTACTGATATGGCAGGCTTTCCAGTGGGATAGTATTTTGTGTGAAAATAAAAACGTTTTTCATTGGTCTCAATTATTCTATGGAGACTGGATACGGAAGGCGGAGGACAAGGTGTTGTGGCGCAGTCTGGGAGAGGCCTATGTCCAGCAGTGGACTGCGATAGGCTGATTTGATTGATGGATTGAATTTATGGAGTCAGAAAACAGCCTAGAATTCACAGGATATTCATTCCTGCGAATTTATAAAGAGAATTAGCCAGGTGGTTACCAAGGGATTTCATTTATTATTGATATGGCAGGATTTCCAAAGGGTACTTGGTGTGAAAATAAGATTATTTTACACACATCAATTAATTTATGGATTGGATTTTTATGAATGGATTAAGATTTTTTTGAAAAAACAGCCTGGTTTTTTTTCTATGGTAAATGCGTTTACAGAGCTGAATCTTACAAGCACAAAAATATTTAGTCCATTGTTGGTGAACACTTGTGAAATTGTCACAAAAATTGTATTGAACAAACAAGATGGCGGCTCCTATTTTGCCCACTAGCCAAAAGATCTATATTTTTTGTTTTAATTGTTTAGTTGAAATACATGTCCAGCAGTGGACTGCGATGGGCTGAGTTGATTAGAAATACATGTTACCTGCCTGTTCATTTGTATGAGGCCACCAAGTGGGACCTGGCGACCTGTAACACAGGTTTTTACTAAACCTATATCAGACACCAGCTCGCTCAATGTGAATGTATATTAGTCAAAACTGTTAACTGCTGCATAACCATGGTGAGAGAAAATAAATAAACTTATTATTATTACCCTTTTATCGTTGTATTGTAGCTGCGATTCTGTGAATTCACCGTACAAATATGTCAATAACGTTCATTATACGTTTTGATATAAATAAATCTTGATAGGTATTTTGTTAAGTCACAAAAACCATGAGGTGCGGCGTTTGTTTATTCAAATAAGATATTAGACACGTATGTACTTACTTAGTTGCACTGCATCAATATTTACTTGTTATATCCCATTTGTGTTCGTAGTCGTAAAAATAGAAGATAATAAACCAGCGAAGTTAATGCGATTGGCAGATAAAACAGACGATACTCGGTACGTAGAGGAAGGTACTACCTGTTTCTGTTTTATGCTCTTTGCATGTTTTGTTTATAGCTTCATAGTTAGTTGGGTACGTGACTGACTGCATAATAGACAAAGTACACCGGTACAGACGCCAGCACATCAAGATCTATTAAAAAAATTGACAGATTATAGTAGCAGTCTGTCAAATTATTAATAGATTTTCAACTTTATTGCGAAAGCATTAGATTCAAAGTTGATTGCGAAAATTTGATAGATTCGGGTAGCTTGATGTGCTGGCGTCTGTACAACTATCTGTTGACGCGTGGCCAAAATCGGAAGTAACGACTTCTTTTTTTTTTCAATACTATTTCTGTGACAATTTCACAAATGCTTACCGACAACGCCCCCTCTCAATGTCATTCAGGCGCCAAAAGTTCTTGTAGCACTACAGCCCTTTCACATTTGTTTTATGTTTGACATCAGCAACCGAATAGCAACCTTACCTATACAGTAACAAAAACAAATATCGCAATGGCATTTTTAAGAACGGCGTGGTTTGAACTGTTAAAATACCACGATTGACAACCGCAGGTACGTGGTTTGCACGTGGTAAGATTACGCGGGGAATAATAATTACCACACAGAATTGGGGCAATAAGGTTATAAACAACTACATTTTATACGACTAAACGCTCCCTTCCTACTTATTTATTTTACTACTTCACGACACACTCGCGTCACGTTGGAACGCCTACCGACGACGAGAGGTCACGTTACGTTACCTACGACCGATCTTTTCTCGAGAAGTCACGTGACTTACGACCGTCTCATTTTCTCGACAGGTCACGTGACCGACGACCGACCGTTTTTCGCTGCCTCTTCCGTTTCATTTCCTCTCGGTAATAATATAATATTGGGATAATCAATTTGAGCCCGAATAAATTCGGGCTCGGTATTTTTTATTTATTTTTGAAGATTTAATCTTTTTGTTGATATTTCTGAGAAGGGAAAATATTCTATCATGTTTTTTTTTTGCATCTGCCAAAACCAAACGTTCAGGATATTAAAATACTGATTCATCCGGATTATTATATTTATCTTCTCTGTTGGCAAATACATTTTTTCTCAGGAAAGGCCAAAGGTACCTACTGTGTGCGGCGTAGTTTAAGACTTAACCAAATTGGCACACTCGAAATATATTGCAGAAAAATCGAATCTTTGGTGATAATTTAAAAAAAAAGTGTCTTTCCGAGTTTATGACAAAAAATAAATATAACGCTGACATTGTAAAACGTTATTTTACTCAGCTTATCCATCACCTATCTGAAGTGACATGAATATTAAAGCGAGTAGGTACTACAGAGCCGTATTCTTAATTCTATTGGGAATGTGAAAATAACATTGTCGTGAAAATGAAAAAAAAAATTCGCTTCGCACAGGTAATTTACATTGCTGTTACAGGTGAACGGAACGTTTTCTTTTTATTAGTTATTTTGGTAGCGTACCCATCTCGAAAATTCGTGGAAGGTGTTTAAAAAATATCTTTTATGAAAAATATATTTAATGACAGCCGGGACCAACGGCTTAACATGCTTTTCGAAGCACGGAGGGGTCTTGGGATATGAAGATGGTCACCCATCCACGGATCAACCGCGGAAAGCGCAGCTTAACATGATCGATCGACCCGTTCGGGTATTTTTACTTACAATTAGCCAAATGCTTGTAACTGATTAAATTTAAATAAATGCTTTGAGTTTTAGAACTGATCTCAAAACGGTGAAGGGAAACATCGTGAGGAAACCGGCATGTCCTAGAACCAAAATTTCTAAGACATGTGACATCTACCAACCCGGGACAACTCCACTCACAGAGTGGAGGCCAGTGTCCCAACAATGGGAACATTATAGGCTTATCATCGGGATAAAAGTATTCTATGTGTTAATCCAGCAGGGCAATTGCGTAACACACTATCAGTAGCAATGGGTTTCATTTTGACAGTTCAACAAGATTCATTGCGTTATTTGCGTTGTTAAGCTGACACATTTTTCGAACATATGGAGCAATGGATTAGCAATATGCTTCAAAATGATTCAAATTGAGAGTAATAGTAAAGTTACGCAATTAGGGTGCTGGTTATAAAATATCTGTGTGCCAAATTTCATCAAAATTGGTCAGCCGTTTGAGTGTGAAGAAGTTAACAAACATACACAACACACACACACAAACTTTAGCCTTTATAATATTAGTGTGATATAGTGTGATCTGTTTACGGTGGCGACGTTTATTAGTGCAAACGTGCTCAGCATTCCCGCTGTGATTCATTAACCAGTTTCTTGGATCCACGTACTTTTGAAGTATTTCTCCCTACCAGAAATTTAGCCCTGTACTTGATCGAAGAAGAACTTCTATCTTAATTCCTGCATCGTCACGACATTCGATGTTTATCTAGTTGTGAACGTGCCGAGAGCTCGCCCGGTGATCGGTGAGCTATGTGCGGTTTCAGTGTGGAGCCTTTTTAATTAGGATTAGTACGTGTTAATTATTTATAATATAATATCCTTGTTGCCTTTGCAAGGAAGGGAATTAATAAAGAATCTCTTTACAAAAAGCGTTTTGTTTGGGTCGTGAAAAATATCGGTAGTATATTGGTTGTGGAGGTCAGATAGGTCGCTCCATACAAAATCACACGACGCCGACACTTCGTGTGCAGTAGTATTTAAGTGGTGTTATGCTGTATTTATTTATAGTATTTTTAAGTAATATTATTATAGTATTGTATTTGTGATAATTTTGTATGTATTAGTTTATAAGTATATTTGTAGTAGTATGTATTGTTTTTTCTATGGGCCTTAGTTGCCTGAAATAAAGGAATAAATAAATAATAATAAATAAAAATACCGGTGTTCAGCCGCATCTGGTTAGGCTGGAAGACGACCCTAACATAGTTGAGAAAAGGCTAAATGGAATGACGGATGGTGAAATGGTCTATTCCGTGTCAACTAATTGAAATAGGTTAACACGGAATAGATTATTCCGTTCCATGCAGTCGAAAACGATTGTAAAGTGGGCTCATTTTCTAAAAATAAGGGTCATCTTCCAAATAGACTTACAATTTAGATACAAACCTTCTAAACTTCAACCAAGAGCCATTCTAAAAGGATTTTAATCATTTTTTTGTCCTAATACCTTTACAAATCTCTTCAGACGTCCAATGAAAAATACAGGTTAATTAAAACTTCAGCAAGAGTTAGATTGACATCTAGAAACTAGGAGTTTTTCCGAAAATTACGACCGAACGACTATTTGTCTTACAACCGATTGCGACCGGTGTAATAATGCCACCAAGTTAAGTGTCGTGTTCAAATAAAATACTTTTATTGCAAGCCATGAATTCTCACCATTCAGGATCTTTAAACTTGCTGAAACTTAAGTGGTTTTCGTTGGCAACTTTTGCAGTTAAAAAACAATGTTGATTACGCAGTTTTTTTTTTCAATTCGAAGCTTTTAAGAAAATTTAAAGTTCCTGCTGTCTTAACAGCTCAGGTTGATTAGACGGAACTGGTAAAAAAGATTTTGATTTTTTTATAACAACAGACGTCAAAATCATTTACAATACAAGGTCTTTGGTCCTTGTATTTTATTTTTGTAATAATTCTCCTTAAGGCAAAACAAATACTCCAAAATAACGATCAATCCAATTTCATGTTAAGGAGAGCTCACCTTAAAGGTTGCTTGTGTCCTTAAGGCGATATTATGAAACTTGTAGGCACAAAGTTGTAGACGTTTGAACCTTCGCGGTCCTGCTACATCGTCCGAGTTTTATACTAAGGTGTCTGTCCCACTGCCGGCGATTAACGATAAACGAGAAGACCTAATCTAGTTTAAAAAAATATTATTGACATGTAAAAAGTGTCTGTACAAACCTACTTACAGAAATTAATCATTTATCATTTATAAGAACAAGAAGAAGAAAGAAAGAAGAAGAAGTTGCTAGCAAGAGCAACTAGAAAAGGGGTTGTGAAGTAACGAACAGCGAGTGCGCCACGGTGACGAGCGATAACTCGCTGATATACGTATGTACAGACGACAGCACATCAAGCTACCTGAAACTGTCAGATTTTCCCAATCAACTTTGAACCTTATGCTTTAGCGATAAAGTTGAAAATCTATTAAAGAAATTTGACAGCTTGTAGTAGCTTGATGTGCTGGAGTCTGTACCAAATGTGAGTCTCTCAGCGAGTGTTCTGCCCGCCAAACGAACGTCGCTGAGCGAGTACTCTCTTTGATAGCTCTTGTCGCTGCGACGAACTGGTGGAGACAAGTTCTCGGCGGCAGAGTGGCTTAGACAGGTGCCTTAGGCCCTTGTTACATAGAGAGCATGGCATAGTAATAATAATAATAATATAATAATCGTTTATTTGTATGAAATATGGTGCTTACAGATGTCATAATACAATTCATAGTACTTCATATTCCGCCTACTAAATTCAGCATGCAAATTTTTGATGTGCCATGATTCATGGTTATTAATAATATAAAATTATTTACAAAATGTCAATAAAAAAATTACAAATGTCAAAATAAAAATACAGGCAAGTCAAAATTAATAAATTTACAAGAATGTCAAAATGTATTAAATTACAGAAATGTCAAAATTTATTAAATTACAGAAATGTCAAAATTAATCGAATTACACTATTCATCTCTGTGCAATATTCCTATTCACATTATAATTCAAAAATTCATTAATAGTATAGAAGCAATTTTCATAATATTAATAATTATTATAAATACAACGTGTAACGTTAAATGCGCAAAACCTGAAAATAGTTTGATCAGAATAACGAGCAGAATTAATTGAACCACTTTTTAATATAGGTCACTTTTTTCAAAAAATCTTCATTAAAAACGTTGCCGTGTCTATTTATTAATAGGTCAAGCAAGCTCATGTCAGCGCGGCGCAGCGGCCCGGTGACGACTCCTCCCTCGGTGAAGCGTCGTCGCAGACGCAAGAAACGATCAGAATGGCCAGTAAAAGTAAAACAGCACATAAAACCTTTACAATTTTGTTAATGACTTATTTTCTCTTTGAAATAGGTCAATTGAATTAAAAATCAGTTGGCGTGTCTAAGGTTTTGCGCATTTAACGTTCGGTACACGTTGTATATTCATAATCAGCCTATAACGATAACATTGCAGAGACGCAGGCGCCCTCTCTGTGAGAGGGAGTGGGACGCATGTCTTCGTTTTTTTTTTGTTCTAGGGCATGCTGCATTGTTACGAAGCTTTCAAAAATAGTAAATAATATGTAGTAGCGATGATTGGCATATTTTCCAAATAAAACTTACAACCATGATTATAATACAGCTCCATGTGAGGTGGGCCTTATACTATACTAATTAGTTGAAGTTGCCTGCCTACTGTAATAGTTATTCTTGCTCTTGTTACCTTCTAATGAAACTGGACTAATGAAATCTCTTTAATTAATCGGCCTTTCCAAATACTTAAGTATTTTTCGCTAAATTACTTCTTTGTTAATGAAGTTCATCCTAAATTGGATCGGAACAGTCAATGAACTATTTGATCGGAACTTGTGTTGTTAAGAAAAGTTGAAGATTGTGGAACGCGATTTCTTATGTGTTTCGTAAGTTAACGTTGATTTATGGTAAAGGAAAACATTATGAAGAAATCTGGACATAAGGAATTGCGAACTTGCAGTGAGCTAGCATGTTTTTCATGGCTTGTTCCTTCTTGTATTGGAAGAAGCCGGCTAACCGACTTTTAAAAGCATACAATTATATACTCCTCTTTATTGTATCCGGCGACAACGACCCAGACTGATTTTCTTTCTTTTTGTGAGCTTTCTTATGACTTGCAAAACCAAATTTGGTCTTGAGAACCAGGTTACACCATGTACAGAAGAGCTGCAGGGTAATTGCGTAACACACTATCAGTAGCAATGGGTTTCATTTTGACAGTTCAACAGCATTCATTGCGTTATTTACGTTGTTGAGCAGACACAATTTTCCAACATATATGGAGCAATGGATTAGCAATATGCTTCAAAGTGATTCAATTTGAGAGTAATAGTGTGTTACATAATTAGGGTGCTAATCAGCATCATGTTGTGTGTAGGTATATGAAGGGTAAAGGCATACGTTGGTAGTTGCCTTGCTATGCTAAAATCATTGGCTAATAATAATAGGATTAAATTAAAATTCAAAATATGGGCACTTATGAAACGTGACAATCTAGGTACACGTCTCTAATTCGCCGATTCGTAGGGAGAAAAGTCGGTAAAAAACTCCACGACTACCCCTTTAAAAATAATTGGGTTTTACAATGTTTTCAAATTACAGTGCTAATAGGTATGGGAGAACACTGTGAGCCCCTAAAAAAGTACCAGGTACTAACTTAACAAAGAGATCCTAAAATATACCTCCTCTTTTTTTAAGAAGTCGGTTAAAAACCATCTGCAACCAACACAAATAGATTAGCTGAAACTGTGTGAAATCCCGTTTAAAAACCGCAAACTATCGGTATTTATGAGGGTTTGCCCTGCTGAACCGTAATTTTGAATGACCACATAAACATAATACATAATAAATTAATGTTTGAGGTCACGTTAGATATATGTTGAACATTAAGATTTTCAGTGTGGCTTTATTTAGTATTCTAATGTTGGTAGATACGAGTAGGACATAGATTGGACAAAAAGTTTTGTTGATTTTGTATTATAATAAATTTACGATCTGCTGTTTAAATTTTGGTATTTTATATTTATTATGTGTTTATTCGAGTAAGGTAATACCATATTTACAGAATATTTACCAACCCCAATCGGGCCAAATATTGCTAAATTTTTAGTAATATTCAACTTTGAGCAAGGTGATGTAAACTATTACACTAACATCCCCTTCTTTTTCTTTCTTTTTGTCTTCTTGACTTCTTTTGCTTGTCTCTGCATCACCCAAAGGTTGACTGGTAGAAAATGCGTATGGCGTTAAGTCTGCCTCTGTATATTTATGTGCTTGAAGTATTAAATAAATAAATAACTTCTACAGGCATTAAGATACATGAGAAAAAAAAAATGTTTATTTCGTAACCGTAACTTAAAAAAAAAAACACATTTGTGATTAGAGCCTCCTTTTAAGCAAAAAATGCCTGTATTAGGAGACTCCGCTCTTTCACAGCAAGCTAATTATTACAAAATAAAATTAAATGTGTGAGGGTGTGTGTGTGTGTGTATGTATGTAGGTTTTTAAATGTAGTTTAAATAAATAAGTAATAATAATAACAATATCCGAGTGGATGTGTATATGTAAATGGGGATAAGGGTGGGTTTGCGTATGTTTGTGAGTGAGTGTGTTGATAGAAGCGAGTGAGTTATGTTATGTGCTGCAATGTAGCAATAGTGCCTCAGTATCCTCATAAGAAAATGGTTTAATCCAGTTTATTATAATATTTTTACATGCATGTGCTTGTTTAGTGTATACATGAGACAATTCAACTTTGTCCAGCTGACAGCAAGCCCCTTCGTATTATACGCGTCGAGATGATGGTAACCACTTTCCTTCTGTATGGCAGTTTGACCTCATATTTGTGTTTCATGTGTAACGTGCTTATGAGTTGCGTTGTTTGGACTAGCTGCGAAAGTACGCAGATTGGGGAACTGTTGCAATATTTAGTAGAAGAGAGAAAAAACGCTATCTTTCCACTACGTCATAGTTGCGTTTGTATGTATTATTTTAAATTACTTATTATTATAATAACATATATTTTAGTGATATTTATTTTAAAAGTATGCATGTATGTAAGTATATTCTCAAAATGTAAGTTTTATTTAAATTAGTGATATGTTATTTTGATTTTATGTGTTTTGTTTTCTCTTCTAATCTTACGCGTTGTCTACATTTTTTTATGTACTCTCCTATCGCAGGTATGCTGAAAGAGATTTCTTTAGAAATCAGCGTTACCTTGCTACGTATTTTTCTGTTTATTTTTTCTTGCCTGTTGATATGTGTGTAGATAAATGGTTAAATAAAATAAATATGATCAATCATATTTTACACGTTTACCCTCAGGTAAACGTGTTTCCAAATCTAGGAATGATAATGTCCAACTGCATTTTAAAATCTCAAAATAACAGAGCTTTTATGTTGTTTGTGAATTGTTTATTTGTCTTGTGGAGAACGTTCTCCGATTGTTCTCAGAAGAGTTGTGGGTAGGTAACAAGTATACACAGCATAAAGGATCAGACAACAATGCCAATGACGTCACTCATCGTGTGAGGTGAAAACGTAGTCGAGGGAAGGTCGTCTCTTCATACCTTTATAGTGAAGTACGTAACAATTGATGCTAGAAATAGGTCGGCCTGTAATCAAAGACGGGGACAATAGGCCGGGGTAGCGATAGAAAGATGGAGCGAGAAGGAACTGGTTTTGTGGTTGTGTCTCTTTCTTGGTTAATTTCTTCCAGCTAATAGTTAGGATGGAAGTACTCTGTGTTTGAAATCAACAGTTTCTATTAGCAGGAGTCCGTGGCACATCTCTGCCATTGTTGAGGTACCGGGTAGTAGAATAGAAAAATGTTGCGCGCCATTCTGTTGGCACCACTAATGCTATGCATATCAATCAACTCAGCCTATCGCAGTCCACAGCTGGACATAATCCTCTCCCAGACTGCACCACAACAGTCCTCCACCTTCCGCATCCAGTCTGTCTGTCTATGCTTATGCTTTATTCAAATCACAAGAGACCATCATTATTTGACAGCTTTAAGACAAGGCTAGGAGCACGGTAAATTGGCGTAGTCTGTCAATTTGATAAGCAAATAATTTCCCTGACTGTATAAAGCACAATTTAGATGCTTTAGTAAGCAAACACTTTAGTTAATATTCGATGTCCTTTCTTACCTAAGGAACAGTGGTAAAGATGTATTAATAGAATATTAAAACTACCGCGATGGTCTAGCTGTCCGGTTTTTCTATCTGTAATTTCTCAGTATCAGCCCAGAGTCTGGATTTGTGCCCAGTTGATGGCAACAGATATGCCCCTTATAACATGGTACTTAAACATAACTAACGAAATGTGAGTGCACTCCTCTACAAAACCCTTTCGGAAATATATGTTACATACGTGATATAATGTAGAATACTAGAACGGCCTCATTAGTCTGAAGGATACACTACAATTCATGACAACAGCCGTGCGATTCTGTAACCATCTCACCGTGAAAGCTTGGGAGAAGTGAGCGCGGAGTGAGCTGTCATTCGCTATGGATTAACACTATTAAGTACTCACTTAACTTATGATTTCAAGGTGAGATTTTTACAGAATCGACCGGTTGATTGTCAATTACGTCCATTCTACTGAGTTGTATTCATAAACCGCCAGTGAACGTGTTCGTTCCAATTTCGAACGAGAAACAATATGGCTGAATTTGAACGTAATCACGTGTCGCTTTATGTACTGTTTTCGAGCTTTATATTTATGATATATTAGATAGTAATATTTTTAGACAGTTTTTGTCTAGCGCGACTGTCTAGTTAGACTTTTTTATCGGGGTTCATTGTCTTTTTACAAGAACTTTATATTTGAGCTGTTGTTACAAGAAGCTAGTTTACCTACCCTCAATATTTTAGATGAAGGTTTCCTCTAGGAACACCTCGTCACAGACAGTCTATAACTATTATAAATTAAAGTACCGTAAGTTGGGGTGACTTTGCACCTAATTTAATCATGTAACTCATAAATGTTAAATAAAAAGTTTTGTACATCTATATAGATTAAAGGACTCGTATTAATTGATAGATTAGATATTTTAGACTGCTTTTATTAACTAATCAACAGTGGCACATATTCAGGTACATTAATTTTTTTTAATGAAATTTGGCGCAAAGTATTCCCTTTGGAGGGGATATTTTGCGCCACTTTATAAAATCAGCCTTAACTCTTATACAATTAATATTGGGACAATTATAGCCCACATAGCTTATGGCGCAAACCTTCACTGCATATCATTAAGCTCTTTTACATTATAAAAACCTCGCCTAGAGATCATTTTTGCCGGATCAATTCTTTCGAGGACGTCGTTCCACTCATAGAAGTTTATATATTTTGTCTGTGGCCACTTCCAAAACTTTAAGGATTTAGCCATTGCATCAACAGTTGCTACCTTGTCATTGAAGTTGATAATAAGACCCGGGTACAATTGTTCAACATACTTAACCACCACGAATGTATCTTTCTCACGCCTTACATCTTTAAATTTTTAATTTTATAAACTAAAGTGCGCCGCGGAATTTTGAACTATTCGCTAGCTTTCCTCTGCGTCATCTACCCAGACTTAATAGCCACCAGACATAGTTGCAGCTGTTCTTTTGAGTAGTCTGCATATTTTCAGGCACCTGGTTTTCTTTTATAGACCCTCGGCATGTTGCAATCTTTGTGAAAAACAAAAGCAGTTAAATATTTCGTTACATGAGTATATAACAAAATTATATATAACGAAATATAACGTTATATAACGAAATGTCACAAAAATGGGGGTACTTTGCGCCTGGCGCAAAGTACCCCCATTTTTGTGACATTTCGACATGACGATAAAGAACATAACTCATTTTGAAATCCCTTGAATGAAGGCATGTAATAATTTCTTAATAGATAAAAAGAATAGATAATGGATAAAATATCAGTAGGCTTACCTGCGTATGTACAGTGATTGTATGGATGCACCCGGATTTTAACAAACTTTTTTTTTTCGAAAACTATCAACTTAATCGTTGTTACACGTTGCTCTTGTGATACTGGCAATGGCGGCCTGTCAATTTTTTTGACAGGCCAGTTACTTCTTTTGAAATATTTTCAGAAATAAATAAAACCATTAACGCATTTTTTTATTTTTTATTATGCTTTGAAAGTTTTTGGGATTTGGAGCAAAGTATTCCTGGCAGGCGCAAAGTCACCCCAAGTTACGGTAGCTTTTCGTGTCTGTCGGTGTGACCGCGTTATTTTATAAAACAACGGGCGCGACGATTGTTAATGCTGTTTTCATCATCGTTTAGAGGCTTTATTCCGGAAGGTTTTGCGAAGAACACATTAATTTGCCAAGTCGTAAAAACCGCGCATAGCAGGCAAGTGTCGCTAGGTCTATACAAGGTGTAACTTAAATAACGCACAACCTCCTAAGGGGTCATTGTACTCATCATTATGAACAACTTTTACTATGGGACCAAACCTGAAATCGCGAAAAAAAATCAGCTGTTCCCTACATTTATGTTCGCATAACTCGTCAAAATGTAGGGAACAGCTGATTTTTTTTTCGCGATTTCCGGTTTTGTCCCATAGTAAAAGTTGTTCATAATGATGAGTACAATGACCCCTTAAGAGGTTGTGCGTTATTTAAGTTACACCTTGTATATTATAACGAAAATGTTTCCTCAAACAACTTCTCGTCTTAGGAAATTCTAAATAGGTAATCACTTCTTCGAATGACTTTCAATTGAGACCAATATTTTCCCCAGAAAACTTAGAAACTAGAAGTAAAACTGAATAGAAAGAAATTATTTATTTCAACTAGACCATTAAAAACACTTTTGAGTATCAAAATCTACTAGAAAATAGAATTGATTCCAGTTGTACACCTTAAGATAAAAAGGGTTTCGATTCATTTCGAATCTTGAAACAAATTATTTAAGCTTGCATTTATTAGAACAAGATTTCTTAGAAATCTTCAGGGCACTTTTCCTTCAAAGATATAGTGTGCCTTCAAAAATGATCGCACCTCATAATATTTTGAAATAAAAAATGTTCAAAGGTCTCCGCGAATGAGCGAATGAATTAAGATAAACTGTTCAAAGTGATGCTGTAGAAATTTGGAGTCTTATTCCACTGGTTTTAAGGTTAAGATTTGTTTGAGGTTTATTTTTAAAACAGGGCTGTTATGCCATTTCTTACAATACACGGTAGGGGTGGACCAAAATTGCCTTCGAAAATTATTTAGAATTTAACAAACGGAGAAGAGATGAACGTTAAATGCATAGTGGATGGACGGTATCACGTCGGAGAAAGGTTTAATATTGAATGTTTTTTAACAAGTAACATTTCTCGAAGTGTGCTTTGATTAAGTGACCACAAATAAACAGGGAAAAGTATTGTTTTCAATTTGTTAGAACTCAATATAACTTAGTGGAAAACGCGGAAAGGAAAAAGTCTTTGTATGACGATATTTATGTACTAAACAATTGAACTTGGATCTTTCGGTTATTCCGGTACTACCAAAATATATTGGTATTAATCGAGGTGATATTGGTTAGTACAGCCCCCACACTGGACTACAACATAATAAATTAATGTTCGACTTTACAATATGAAAATCGACAAGAACGTCTATTTTTGGTGTCACTGTCGACTTTAATAGAATATGTGTATGTCAGGATGGGAGGGACGTCGACGCGCAAACTGTAACTACAAATTCAGCACATGATTGTAGAACTCCTAGCGTAGACAGTTTTCATGGGATATAAAAAAAAAAATCTGCTGTTTCATTATGCAACACGTACGCGGTCCAAATGTATGGAATCTCTTTTTTTTTTTAAATAACCGACGAAAAGTGTCAACGCTTTGAAATTCAGAATCAGAATTCAGAATCATGTGTTTCGTTCAGAGTCATCTACTGAATCCATGGTAGCCGGTTGCGTGTCGACCTCCTGCCACCCTGAGCCCTATTGAGCACCTATTCGTGTCCACGTTTAGAACATTGTAGTGGTCATCAAAAGTTCAAGTGATCGAGCACTTAGGGCACTCCAGCAAGTGAGACTTGGTCTGACAACATCTAAGTTCTTACTTTGTTACCAGTACGTAGATACTTATTAAAGTATTGTACTCGTCAGAAGAACTTAACGGAGTAATTTATTAGCACTCAAACTCGTAAAAGTCTTCGACGCTGGTAGTGCTGATGCTAGTGATGGATTGCTCGCTAGGTAGGGTTGTCAGTAAATAAATAAATACATTATGTCATATCAAGGATGTATAGCTTGATATGTCGTCGTATGTACTAAAGGTACACCTCTGCCCAACCCTTTAAGAAAAGCGACGTGTTGTTGTGTCATGTTTGTATAATTCGATAGAGACGTACAGACGCCAGCACATCAAGACTGTCAAATTCTCCCAATCAACTTTGAACCTTATGCTTTAGAGATAAAGTTGGAAATCTATTAAATAAATTTGGCAGATTGTAGTAGCTTGATGTGCTGGCATCTGTACCTATAGAGAAGAACGGGCAAGAAACTCCACGGACACTCTTTTGAAACATAGTTTAACTAGCTTCCGCCCGTGACTCCGTCACCTGCTCCGTGATATTACCTCATTTTCGTCCTGACTTTTTTTTATTGCTCGTGTCCTTAGTTTCCTACATAATCAGCCTATAATCTTCCCACTGCTGGGACACAGGCCTCCTCTCTTCGAGAGGGAGTGGGCTGTAATCTACCACGCGGGCCCAGTGCGGGTTGCTAGAATAGAATGCTCTTTATTATGTACACGATATAAAATACAGACATAAATACAACGTGTAACGTTAAATGCGCAAAACCTGAAAATAGTTTGATCAGAATAACGAGCAGAATTAATTGAACCACTTTTTAATAAAGGTCACATTTTTCAAAAAATCTTCATTAAAAATGTTGCCGTGTCTATTTATTAATAGATCAAGCAACCCAATATCAGCGCGGCGCAGCGGTGCGGTGACGACTCCTCCCTCGGTAAAGCGTCGTCGCAGACGTAAGAAACGATCAGAATGGCCAGTAAAACTAAAACAGCACATAAAACGTTTACAATTTTTTAATGACTTATTTTCTCTCCGAAATAGGTCAATTGAATTAAAAATCAGGTGGGGTGTCTGAGGTTTTGCGCATTTAACGTTACACGTTGTAAAGAAATTTCACAAAAGGTAACACAATGGGCGGTCTTATCGCTAAGAGCGATCTTTGAAAGACGAAGAATTTTTGGTTCCAGGACATGCCGGTTTCCTCACAGGGTTAGGATTACGATCCTACCGTGGTGTTAAATAGTCTGTAAAAATAGTTTTGCCTTTGACAGCCCAATTCTCGAAGAAGGTTTTCTTCAAGAATTGCGCTATCAAAGCACAAATATTTCTTCAAATACGACTGGTAGTTCCAGAGATTAGTGCGTTCAAACAAATCGATTTCATCGTCTACGTCATTTATTAATCTGTTGAACATCGGTACAATAGTGATGTCATATAGGTACAACGTGTAACGTTAAATGCGCAAAACCTGAAAATAGTTTGATCAGAATAATGAGCAGAATTAATTGAACTAGTTTTTAATACAGGTCACATTTTTCAAAAAATCTTCATTAAAAACTCTGCCGTGTCTATTTATTAATAGGTCAAGCAAGCCAATGTCATCGCGGCGCAGCGGCCCGGTGACGACTCCTCCGTCGATAAAGCGTCGTCGCAGACGCAAGAAACGATCAGAATGGCCAGTAAAACTAAAACAGCACATAAAACCTTTACAATTTTTTTAACGACTTATTTTCTCTCTGAAATAGGTCAATTGAATTAAAAATCAGTTGGGGTGTCTGAGGTTTTGCGCATTTAACGTTACACGTTGTACAGATAGAATAGTGCGCTATGTTAAGCCACAGGGCGTACATATGTTTGTGATTTAGCAATCAAACCAGACGAGTCTCGACAATAAAATAAAAATAAGTTTGGACAGTAAAAAAATTATTAGGTATATGGAATGACACATTTTGACAAATTAATTAATAATAAACAGCAATAGAGGTCTCTATTGCTGTTTATTATTAATTAATTTGTCAAAATGTCAATAAAACAGAAAAAAAAAACAAAATAAAATGAAAACTAATAATAAGACTGTGACAATATACAGACGTCAATATAAATAATGCTAATGTCAATATACAAAACGTATGTCAAGAACAACAATAGATGTAATTTATTAGCATGTCAACATTCTGTCATTAGATTTTTGTCTGTTATGAATTCCGAAATACTGTAATATGCTTTGTTCACAAGTAAGGATTTTAGCCGTTTCTTAAATAAGCTCACGTTCGATTCTTTGATTGACGACGGTAAGCAGTTAAATAAGACTGGCGCCGTGAAAAATACACTTTCTTACGCATAAGCTATTTTTATCCCGTCGACTTCGGCAAATAAACAAAGTCTTCAGCTTTATCATTAGTACATAATATATAGATTAGTATAGATATATATAATACATAGTTGAGTAATATAAGATTTGATATCGTCATGCTACTAGCCCAGTTTCATCACCATTTATTTAACAGCTGAATTTAAATATAAAAATACCGGTCAAGTGCGAGTTACACTCGCGTACCGAGGGTTCAGTACACATTTGTAGGTATGTAACTACAAATTTACGGTTTTCGGATTTTTCCTTCATTTGTGCTTCATGACATTGCTTCTTGCCAAATTTCATGATTCTAGGTCAACGGGAAGTACCCTATAGATTTTGATTCCCTTGCGAGTGTCAAAATATGTGGCATAAACGGAACATAAACGCCCCTCTCTTTTGATTGCGTTGACTTAGAAGTTTGATTTTTTCACTGCTTCAAGGGGTTGCAGCTATAAGTATTTGATATTAATTTCAACTTGATAACTCCACGCGTTCGTTCGATCTTATACGGGTTCCGTTTTTCCTTTTCAAGTACGGAACCCTAAAAACTAAACTCTTACACAACAATCGTTATAAAATGAAGGTGCATTTTTAACATCTGGCGACCATGTGTGTGCTGAGATCATTTCCTAATATTTCGTAAACGTTTATAGAGTAAGCATGTTGTGAAGGCGCGGTAAGAAGCAAATATTTTGGTAATCGACAATAGCGCATCGCGGCAACAAATAAGGTTCAAAATAGCGATGCGTTTGATGTTAGTGGAATCAAATAACTACCAAAATATGAGTAACTAGCTGCGCCCGCGGTTTCACCCGCATAAGTGCCGATCCCGTGGGAATATCGGGATAAAAAGTATTCTATGTGTTAATCCCGGTTATGAACTATCTGTGTACCAAATTTCATCCAAATCCGCTCAGACGTTTGAGCGTGAAGAAGTAACAAACATACAAACACACACACCCACAAACTTTCGCCTTTATAGGTAATATTAGTTTGATTTTGCAGATTTAAATCTCCTCAAATCATTTACTGGTTTGCAAACATGGGTATTTAGTACATTTGTGTTTTATTGAATAATTTTAGGTATTTCTTTAGTTCATTAAATTCCCTTTATTTTCAATTAATAAAAATTATGATAGTTAACGCTCAAAATTTTGAGAACTATGCGACGAAAAATATTTTTTGAGCTCTGTTTTACGATTTATTTATCATGATACTATTTGATTTTTATGACATATTTTAGAGTAGATAAGTATTTTCTGTAAACATTTTTAACAATACAGTACATTTTTTCTGGCTTTTAATATGTAGGTACTAATATGCCCAACTGAGCGAAAAAAGACTGAACATTTTACGGCATCAAACTTTGGACAGCTCCTTAAAGTGCAGCGATGATTTATGTCATCCTCTCTCCTATTAAATATTAACTTTGCTGTGCCCGACAGGGTCCATAATTGATTCGATGTAAAACATTAAACCATTATGTACACATTATGGAATGCAATAAAGTATTGAGTATTGAGTATGTCCTATATTGTTTTATTGATGTTTTCTACAGACAGCAAAGAAATCTCTTGTTCATCTAAAACATGTCACAGCATTCATTTAATTACATTAACGTGTGAATAGTGTATCTGGAGTTTCTTGCCGTTGCGTTGTAGTTACCACAAAATTCCGTGTCGCCGCGTCGACGCAACGTTGTGTTTGCGATGTGGCCGGCGGCTAGTGCGCTGTCCTCCTTGTGGATGCGTTGTGGCTGCGATTGATTTTGACGGCCAAATGTGGTCTGTGTGAATAAACTATTAATTGTCATACAAATTCACGCCCGTCCACGTGTTGTAGTTGTGGTGTGCTGATCGAACCTCTAAGCGACTGGGAAATCTCTTATATTACAGAGTGATCACTTACATGTTTGTAAAAGTGTTTCCTAGAAAAGAATATTACTGCTCCCCAATAAACACCTACTTCAATTTTTTTTATTTAAGAAATGATACTTTTTCTCAGTACTCTTACTCTTAATTTATCGTCTCAGTAATCCCCTCCTAAGTAATCCCAAACAAAATTCTTAAAATGTTGTGAAAAAAACAATGTTTTCTAAAGAATTCACAATTTGCATTTAACTTCAAAACTTTTGCATTGGAATTACCTTTTAAGCTCTTAAGATACAAAATTTATATTGAATGCTAGAAAATCGCTCAAATAAGATTAAAAATTTATAGCTTTTGCAAAGTTTCAGTATACCTGTAGATAATAAATTAGTTTTCACGCAAACAATAGTTTGCTTAGCTAAGCGAGTAATGAACGGGCTAGGAGAAACTTTTTCAATTCTATCTTTACTGTCGTGCAATTTATGGTATGCATCTTTATCTGAAATTTCTACAACTTTACTGTCAGTAAAAGTTCACAGACCTCAGAATGATGCAGTAAATAGGAATATAATACATAACAACCAATATATATTCCCCGAAGCGTAAGACATAGGTATGTCCACATACAATAGTAAACCCACATTTCGAGAGACATGTTTAAATCCCATGTGATATGAATATGAATATCTTGGAGAGAATAAAACATTATACACGGTAAAACGGGGTGAATAGGAAATGCAAGGGTGAATCGGGACGAAACTTTAAAATGGATTTTAACATGAAATAATATCGTTTTTTGCCAAAAGGTTTCTAATGTGTTTAATATATTATAATTAACGATTAAGTGTCCTTGTTGGCAACAAACAACGTCAAATACCATTTCAAATTTTCATCCCGATTCATTCCTGAATTTCCTACTCACCCCGTTTTACGGTACCGTCAAATTTGGTGAATAGGAAACGAGGGGGGAATCGGGATGAAACTTTTAAATGGATTTTAACGTTGATGTAATATTATATTTTGTTGCCAACACGGGCACTTAGTCCTGAATTATAATATAGTAAATACATTAGAGACCTTTTTGGATCAACCCAAAAACGGATCGTCCGTTCACTTGCGGCGTCATGTCCATAGATCGTTAAAATTGCGTGCTGTCTGTGTTGCGTTGGTGCCACGATGGAACTCGCATTCGAAAATAGAGCGCTATTTTGATTTCTCCATGGTAACAGAATCAACAATATTTAAAAAAAAATCGAATGGCACGAAAACAAATAAACAACTGATTTTTAAAACAAAATATCATGCTATATTATAAAATAAATATGAGCTTGGAATTCTAAATAGAATGAAAGATACCGCTCTTCACAATAGCCAATATCAAAAATAGTCAATTTCATAGTAAAGGACCTAATAAATACCTAACAAAAATAGTAAGTTATTTTCGAAGAATAAATGCTTTCGAGAGACCGCCCAAGAATGACGACGTGAAATTCTTCACTAGCTTGAATTTGTAGGCATAATATATGGAAATCAATAACAACAGTAAAGTAAAGAACATTCGGAGGAACTCTAATTATTACCTAATACCACCAAGATCACAATGAATAAAATTGTCAAATCATTTCCACTGCCAATCGTACATAAATCTTCTTTCACAGACACAATATCACAAAACTTCGCTCCCAAATAACATTCAGCCAATCAAACTAACACTGTTCTGTGGCTTTGAGTGACAGTTCAATCAAAACACTTTGATGTTAGTTCGATACCAAAGCTGTCTCTACTGTAAGTATAGTTTTTGTGACACAACAAAAATAGTCTGTTGGCTGTAATTTATGTGTATCTTATTTTATGTACTCGTACTTATCTATTCTGTCCGACTTTAACTTTATTAACATTGTTTTTGTCTTTTTGTGTATCTGTGGAGAACGTTGTTGGTTGCACATTTGTATAACTCCTTATGTTCTATTTACTTGTAATATATAATGCGCGATTGTTTTTTCTTCCGAATAAATCAAATTAAAGATTTAAAAAATGTCTGTCTGTCTGCTTGTTCCAGCTATTCTCCGAAACGGCTGGACCTATTTTGACGGGAATTTCACTGGCAGATAGCTGCTACGACTTAGGCTTCCTTTTATTTTTAAATCAGTAATGATTAAAGAGACACATTCTTGTTTCCCGACATCCACGCGAAAGAAGTCACGGACACAGCTAGTTTTCAAATAATAAAGCAGCATTCGACATTCTAATTTTGATTTTTTCTTTTGTTTTGCTGTAATTTTGAGAACCCAATGTAAAGACGCCAGCATATCAAGCTACTACAATCTGTCAAATTTCTTTAATAGGTTTTCAACTTTATCGCTACAGCATAAGGGTCAAAGTTGATTGGGATAATTTGACAGTTTCGGGTAGCTAAATGTGCTGGTGTATGTATGTGTCTTTCAGTACTTATCTATATCTAAAGTTATTATAAATTATTAAAGTCGCTTTTTGTGTCTATCTGTGCGACCACTGGTTTCCACTATCATTCAGAACTTAAATTCCGGAAGGTTTAATATATTAAATTAAAGATGACCTTTAAAAAAAGTCTTGACAAGTCGCAAAGCCGTGTGGAGCTGGCGGGTCGCTAATTAGGTCTAAAATGGCGTTAGTTCCTTACCAAATTAACTTAATTTTAATACCTCAAAAAACTTAGCAGTTATTATGCTCTTTTTTTTTGTTTATTATTATCAAAAATACATTATTTTGATGTTTTACAATTTTACTCGCCAAACTTTCGAGTTTGATGGCGAGAAGCGCCTGTTGCATACACATTTAAATATGGTACTTAAAAAAAAAGAAAAAAAAACTAACCTAAAAACTACCAACTATGCACTACATTACATACTCGTACAGTCAACAAAAAGAGACAAGCATGCAGGGCCGCCGGACACAGCCGAAGTCTAATAAAAAACCGATGGATGCCTTCGAATGAAATTTAGTTTGATAAATGAACTGTTGGCTTTCTATTAATTCAATAAAATTTCATCTGAAAACATCAATCTGTCCCCTACCAAACCCCAACTACATCTGACGACCCCGCACACCTATCCCTTCCGTTGACTGTACATTACACATACACATTCTCTCATTCTTTTCTCATCCTCATCATTTTTTCTTTTCTCATCATTTTTTTCTAACCTAAATCGCTAACATTCGAGGTCTTACAAGCCTCACAAACTCATTTGTGTAACGTAGAAAACAAACATTAATTAAACTCCGCGTTGATCCGAATCATATTACTCGGGGATATTTGGGATGACAGCCGAGATCTTCCGAGCGTGGTCTTGTGGGTCGCTGATGACAAATCGTGTTTCTGGCCGCCTTGGAGCCGCGACCTTTGTATATTACAGGTGTTCTTTATCCTTGGAATTTTCTTGTGTATTGTCCGGAACTTGCTTAAGGGAGTTTTTTTTTTCTTTATATACATTTATAACTTAAGGGAGTTCTTCGGATCAACACAAAACCTAGTACGTTATTAGTTGTTTTAAGTTGTTGTAAGTGTTTTTAAGCCACCTCTAGTGCTTGGAGAGCAGAACAAGGCGACTATCCGCTTCTTCACAGTCAGAACACGGTGGATTTTCTCCTTACACACTTCAATATTTTATTATGTCTGGACTTTAAAAGAGACTGTGACCTCTGAGTTTGTTTCGGCCTTTCTTCTCAGAGTAGTCAGATAGGAAACGCCGACCTCATCTAGTTTAAAAAATATGATTGACATGTAAAAGTGTTTGTACAAACCTACTTACAGAAAATAAATCATTTATCATTTATCATTTCTCTAGAAAATACTTATTTTGCGTCACTTGAATATCGACTAAAACGAGCGTTGAAACACTACAGATATGTATGTAAAAAGATTACACTTTACGCTATCACACTAATATTATAAAGGCAAACGTTTGTGAGTGTGTGTGTGTGTGTGTTTGTTACTTTTTCACGCTCAAACGGCTGGACCAAGTTTGATGAAATTTGGCACACAGATAGTTTATAACCAGGATTAACACATACAATACTTTTCTATCCCGATATTCCTATATATGGTTTCATAATTATTGACATTTGTCTAATGCAACATGACATGCGTCTAATAACAATAACAACTTATCTATAATTATCTAAATACTCTATTCTACTACATTCAATTATTACTTATTTAAAATACATGTCAATGTATAAAATACATTTAGGCACTAAACTATCTTATCACTTTCAAACATTAACAAAATAGTACAACTAGTGCATAAACGACTGTATTTTACCCCGAGACGTTTATATCCTGCAGTGCGATTCTGTAACCATCTCACCGTGAAAACTTAGGTGAAGTGAGCATGGAGTGAGCTGTCAGTGTCATCCCACCTGATACCTGATAGTTGAGATTCTAATAATATTTTTATGCTAATTCTATTGATAATTTTATATAATTTCAACGCTATATTTAAAAAAAAAATTAGCAAAACAGAAACTCAGTCAGAATCTTAATGTTTTTTTCTTTTCTTCCTAGACCTGACGTGTCAGCATGATCAGTTCACCCGATTCACAACCTACAAACACACATTTCAAACATTTCGAAGTGATCACGCCATACAACTACGTGGGATTAAACGTGGGTTTTGACAACTAAAATACTAGCTTTGAAATTATATAATATGTTATTTAAGTTTATTTACGAGTACCTACTTACCGTTCTTCATAAGTTCGTATATCAAGTACTAAGATTAACTTGTATTACTCTTCATAAATGAATTGTATTCTTTTTAAGAAATAAATATCTTAAGCCGTAAATAATGCACGAGCTCGTGCTTCACAAATAAACAGTAGGTGAAAGGTACTCTACAACATAAGCTTACATAAAATATACCAAAAGAAAAAAGTAGAAATGTCTCCCGAATATTGATCACCAATCCTCCCGTGCAAGGACTCTTTCGGGCAAAAGGAATTTTGCGAGAAGTAATAGTAGATTTGAATAGGTCTCGCTCCAATAGCTCAGCTGTATGGTTCTGAAAGGTACCAAAGAGGGTTTACACGTGTACTTTTGAAAGAAAATGTAAATTTGCTTGTACTGTAAGCCATCTGTCCCACCGCCGACGAGGAAGCGTCTAGCTATAAACGATTTTCTCGCTCATGAAACGTACATAAGATTGTATCGTATCGACCTACAATCTTCTGTACGTTTCGATTTTGGTTTCATGTTACATGATCGCTGACTGTTCACACCGCCGGAGAGTACACGTCTGACACAACGACAAGACCCATCAAAGAGAGTACTCGCTCAGTGACGCTCGTTTGGTGGGCAAAGTACTCGCTGATAGACTCACGCTTGGTACATACGCATACCAGCGAGTAATTGTCGCCGTCGCAGACTCGCTGCTCGTTGTTCACCTACTCGTCTTTAGCTGCTAGCTATACTCGTTTCTCGTTTATAACTGGCGGTAGAAAAGGAGCCCTTAATCCGAAAAAGACAATACCCATTTCCATTTCAGTGTGCCAGCGTCAGAATACCTTTTTATCGGTCAAATTTTAGCAATGAATTGACATCTTCTGGGTACGCACAATCCATAATCATTATTCTTCTATCGCTCTCCATCAGGCGAGTAAGAGCCAAGACATCAATTGGCCCGGCCACAACCCAATTGCGTTACATACTTTCAGTCACAATCCGACGGTTTTGAAGAAAACTCCTAATCCATTGTTTGATAGGTTTGAAAATTCTTCTACTCAACAATGTTAATCACGCAATGAATTTTCAACATGGAATTTGCGTTGTAATTCTAAGTGTGTTATACAATTACCCCGCAAGTCCTGCAATGCATAAATAAGTTAAAATTTGGTGTAGCTACTAAACTAAACTAATTTGAACTTTTGAATCATGGCAAAGAGACGTCCGGTGCATAAATTACTTGATTTAGTTCTGTTTTTGTGAGGAAAACGAGCCATAAATTATACAGCAAATATTATATGGAACTATTACTGCAGATAGCGTCTAATAATGCAAACGACGTTCACTCATAATACTGTACACATGCTTGGCGTCCGTCTGTCGGAGCATGCATACTGCATTAGAAATCTAGTGTTTATAGAGCTCTGCAGAATTAAAATGAGTAATTAATTAAATGCTGGAAAAGATTTTGTACTATTTTGGTCGTATGATATCGGATAGTATAAGAAATGAGTACGAATATACAGGGTGGCAGGGATATTGACGCGGAAACTGTAAGCATTTTAAATCCATGTACAGACGCCAGCACATCAAGCTACTACAATCTGTTAAATTTCTTTAATAGATTTTCAACTTTATCGCTAAAACCTAAGGTTCAAAGTTGATTGGGAAAATTTGACAGTTTCGGGTAGCCTGATGTGCTGGCGTCGGTATATGATTCTAAACCCCTTGCGTAGATTTTTTAGCAAGATGAAGACAACTAATAGAGAAGTTCGGAAGAAAAAAAAACAAGTTACGCTGACTCTAAGTGAATTGGAATAGAAGCTTGAGAATAATGATGACGATATCTTTAGTTCTTCGAGAATCAAAGAATATTTGTAGTACTTACAAACACGTCTTGGTTTCAACACTTGCCTACGACCCTAGTGTGACTTTTTTGATGTCAAAATGTAATTTCTTTAATCTAAAACACTACTGAACAAATATAACTTTCGTCTTCTGACATAACATCTCATACATTTGCTTATTTGTAAAAATAACTAAGACCTGAAAGCAGGACAGTGAAATATATCATAATAATTTACCACGCATTTTTTAGTTAGCGAAAATTATCGTGCACACAAGTCCGTAATACGCAAACTAACTCACACATTACACAAACGTTTGATATCCATTGAGCGGATCCCACGTCCAGCCGCTACTGTCACATAATATCCTGTAATTAGTCGTGCGCGTTGGTAGTAAAATGGAACACAATGTGCGATAATTAATTAATATTTCAAACCTTAAATAGGACGAATGATCAAATAATTGGGTTTTTGTATTGCATAAATGAAGATGGCCTGTGAGGAATGAAACTGGTTAGTGCAGTCCTTTCGCAGTTATTTTACCTCTGATTTGGCATCACTGTGCAAATCACAGTGAGCTTTATTCTCTTTCTTTATAAGTTTGTTTTTGGGTTGCTGTCACTGTCAAGTCTGTTTAAATCATTGTGATCTTTATTCTCGTTAAAATAAGGCTGCTGTTAGGTTACTGCTGTCATAGGTCAAATAACTATGAACGGACTGTAGCTTTTCTTTCTGCTGATAATTATGAAGTTGAAGTTTTAAATCATTGTAAAGGGGCGTCCGGTGAAAAGCTTTGAAATGAGTTGACAAAGTTCTATCTTGTGAGGGAAACGGGCCATAAAATAGCACATGTGTAATTAGTTTTGCAAACGATGTAAATTCACTTCTAATACAGTATTTTTGGAACGAAGTTCTTTAACGGAACCTGTGCGTGCTCTAGGAGTAAACTTGGAGAAATCGTCACGTAACGAAAAAACGTGATGCCCCCCCCTATTTTGACGAGTTATGAGAACATAAATGTAGGGCCAGCTGATTTTTTTGCGATTTCAGGTTTGGTCCCATACTAAAGGTTTTTCATAATGATGAGTACAATGACCCCTTAAGAGGCTGCGCGTTATTTAAGTTACACCTTGTATATGTATCTAAATGTAAACCCGGCTTCACATTACCGCTTGTGAAATGACCCGATGAGTATGTTTTCGTGTCTAGTCACCAGTTTTCCGATCAGGGACGGGTTTTGTCCCGTGACAAAGCCGCGATTGTTCGGTATCCGCGCCAGTATTCAATTCACTTCCGACTAGTCTATTTTGAATCATCGAACCTTACCGAGGCAACTATACGAAAAGGAAAGTCATAAGAAAAAGATTAGCACACACAAGTGAAATTTTGATACATTTCCATTTTAGTACTTAATACCCTCTTCCAATTATAACAAAAAAAAAAAAAAAAATATTCCAAATATGTATTTATCTTTCTGAGGACTGGCGCATGTTTAGTCAGTCAGTTACAGAACAGCCGGTCGATTCTGTAAAAATCTCACCGTGAAATCATAAGTGAAGCACTTAATAGTGTCAATCCCTACCATCACGGAATGACAGAGCTCACTTCCCGCTCACTTCACCTAAGTTCTCACGGTGAGATTTTTACAGAATAGCACTGCTGTCCTTTTTTTCTGAGACCCTATTTCAGACCATTGAAACTGTTAGACGTATCTATCCCAAGTTATGACGCAACAATATGCGTCGTCGGTCTACCTAGTCAGGAGTCGTCCTACGGTACTCGGGCCCCAGTCTCCAAACAAATAATCGTCTGCTCCAACAGCCTTTGGTTCTTAGACAGACATGTAGATATAGCCGGCTCATTACAACGAACCCGCTTTCCTTATCAAAAATCAAAATCAAATAAAAAAAAATAAAAAAAAACTTGTTGCGCTGGCCGCAAATAAATTAAGATAAAGATAAGAGAATGATGAAGAGCGTTTTAGCTAATTGTACAAATGAGTTAGGCACTCCTACCATTAGTTTAGTAATCAGAATTGAAATCGCTATTACCTTAAAATAGCTCATTACTAATGTACTGATTGCGCAGTATTTGCTAGCATAATAACGTGAGGCGTGTTTAATGTAAACACAAAGCACATCGACCATTCGTGAAATGTCTGGCGGGCAGTGGCGCGCAGTGGGCGGCATCCGTGTACACAGTGGCGTTCACAAGTGCCGTTGTTTTAATTAATAATGTATTAGTAGCAAGTAATGAACGCATTGCTACTGCAATTTAAATACGAATAGACTCAAGGTAATTACTGGAGCTAATACAGTCACGTTATGCGTACTATGCATATATCAGCAAATCGCTTTTTGTCAGTTTGTTTTTTATACGAAACTTGTGTAGACGGCCTGTGTTTGGCATTTTTAACTGACTTCAAAAAAGGAGGAGGTTTTCAATTCGGATACATATTTATATATATTTCTTTTATGTATTTTCGGGCATAACTCCGTCATATATGGACGGATTTGCAAAATTATTTTTTTGTTCGATAGAGGTTCAATCCGAAATGGTCCCAATTATATTTCGTAAAGATCTGGTGGTGAACTCTTCAATAAATATCAGTAAAACAACCCCGATTGCTGCTATCGCATATGTATGCATTGTTTACGCAATCGCACAACATAACATCACGTCTGTACCCTATAAACGCAGATGCATCTTCCTGTCACTGATATTTACATAGCAAGTAGTGTTATATGAATTTGTTTGGGGTAGGTATAACTAAAAAGTGAAAAATAAAAACTTTTTCATAAAAAAAAAATAAACGACTTCCAAAAAAACACTACAAAGTGAAAAGAGATTTTAATTTCGGAAGTCGGTGTCAAAAAACGAAAATGCGGAACCAACAACACCGAGGTCCAAAATTAAAGTTATTTTTCACTTTGTAGTGTTTTTTTGGAAGTCGTTTTTTTATGAATTTTTTTTTTCTCCTTGAATTCATTGCTTTCAGGAAAAACTTTTAGACGATAAGTAGGTACATAACTATTACATGCATAAGCATAAGCACGATCAGCATATAACGTTCCCACTACTGGGAGACAGGGCTCCTCTCTGTGAGAAGGAGTGGGACATAATCGACCACGGGCCCAGTACTGGTTGGTGGATGCATCTTAGTATAGTAATATATTTTCCGAACGAAACATAATTTGGTTAGATGCTGTGCGGGTTATGGGTAATCTCTGCCCCGCTGGTTTCGTGGTCGCAAGCGCGACGGCTAAGCATGGGGTCCTGGGTTCGATTCCCAGGCCGCACTTGTTATTGGGTTTTTCCATTAGGTTCATTCGATCACTCCACGCAAGTTTTCACGGTGAGGTTTTTACAGAATTAGACATTTTACAGGGGGTGGCACAATGGGCGGTCTTGTTGCTAAGAGCGATATTTTCAAGACCACCTTTGGACGGATTAAGGCAGAAGGTGAGACAATACTGAAGGTAGTTTGTGGTGTATTAATTAATTTTCTCAGAGCACGAGCATGGAGAGATATTTAATTAATCCGTCGGTTGCATCATGACTTTTAATTTCATTCCATTTCATCTCATATTCACATCTTTATTCATGTGCCTCGTTCTGCTCTGACACAATAAAAACTTTTAAATATTAATATTTCGTTTTCAGGACAGCTAAAATTATTTAAGGCGAAAATTAAGCTGCCACGGGCAAAGAATTTGTACGAAAAAGTATTTCTTTTTGCGATTTGCTCGACCGAGTTGGCTCTACGAGAGTTTAAATATTTAAGTCAGGGCTCTGAACCGGTTAAAAAGAGCGGTTAATTTCGATGAAATACCGGTAAATATATCGTTCCCTCATTAACCGGTTAAATAAGTGAACTGTTCATATGTAACCCAAATGACAAAGGTTACCGGTTACATAAGCACAAACGGTTTTGACACCCAAATTAACCGGTTAATTCCGTAAGTCGTAAATATTTTTCGTCTACTTTTTTAACACTTCCAACAAGTTATAGTGACATTAGTACATTTAGTACCCCAGAAAACATTAGGAAAAAAAAATTTTGATCTGAGGACGTCAAATACAACCGGAGAACTTAAATGGTGCGGGTAGATTCATGTTGCGACTTGCTTAGTTAGGGGGCGGGGGGTGTTTAACCGGTTAATTTTCACTTTCAAAACCAAAATTCATGAAAAACCGGTTTCCCGCAAAAACCGGTAAAAACCGGTAAAGTGCAAACCTTAACCTAAATCGATTTCGGTTTGGGGTCAATGACCGTAACCGGTTAAGAATTTCAACCGGTTTCCGAGCCCTGATTTAAGTAGCGGTTCATTTTTGGGCTTTGTATGTTTGTTTAGTTCTTAGAATTATAATTTTCAGAGATACTGGCAATCAGTACTGGCGAGCATTGGTAGCCCAGTGGAAACTACCGCGAAGGTCATTTAGGTTTGAAGCATGGCAAGCGCTTTACTTTGTGTACATTATTTCAAAGGAAAACATCGTGAGGAAACCAGCATGTCCTCCGGCAGGCCGCTGGAATCCGCTGGCTGCGAGAACCATAAAACTGATTGAACAAAGCCTATGTCCAGCAGTGGACGTCTTTTGGCTGAAATAATGATGAACTTCACACACTGTTATATTGATGTTGAACATAGCATCAGTAGGAAAATCATGATTTTCTTTATAAGCGCACAGCCGAAACTAGAAACATGAAAGTTTACAAAAGGCTTCCTTTCGTAATGTAGGCGATGGTTAAGAAGGTTTTATGGGAATTCAACCTTTCGGGGTAAATAGGGGTTATTATGTTTTTTTTAGAGTAGGGTTTTACTGCGTGGCTTGATAAGCTTAAAAACTGGTATAAATTAACAATAAGTGTATAGAGGTGAGGGTGTAAAGTTCACTCATTCTCCGTAGAAAAGGGAGGATCCTCCCATCAGACGGGTGATGGGTCTAGTGGGCTACTGCCCGACATCGGGACGTTGTATAATATATGCTAGTCGCGCCAAAACTGCTTGCGCGATGCAGGATTTTGCGTGACGTCAGTGTGATGCGTAGTTCGCAAGTGGCGATGTAGATGCCGCCACAAGTGAAATAATGGCAACGCCCCAAACTATTTTTCATTATTCCACCCCAGTGCGGGTGAAAACAGGGGATACAGTTCTTATGAAAAATCTTATTCCTTTGATCTATAAACTTAAAAACTTGACCGGAATATTTGTGTAGTAGCTCAACTGTCGCAAATGAGACACAATTACTATATTGTTACCGATCTCTAGGAGATTTCTGGACATTTGAAGGGATAAATAAATATCTAATTAAGATCGCAATAATGAATTTTCGAGAACTACCTTTAAAAGTGAAAGGGGTGTTGAAAGTAAGAGAAATTTAAAAATCCCTCGTGAACGAAGTCACGGGCGAATTACTAATCACCAATATTTATCCAGTACCTAGGTTAGTTCATAAGAAAATGAGAACTAAACTTTCACCGCTACGCCGCGCCGCTTCGATACAATTTGCCCGAACAACCACAAACAACATCAATGAATACTCTATTACTTTTAAATTACATACAAAATTCCGAAACCTGCATTTGAAACTAAACATTATTCTAAGTAAGAAAACTTTATTGACACGTCTTCAGTTCCTATTAGTTTTGTTTTAAACTTTACTGAAGTTTTACAAGATAAACTTTATGCGACTCTGACAGGAGCCACCCAATAGCAACCTTATTGTAACAATAATAAAGATCACTGTGAATTTGACAAACTGGTCAGTGACAGTAAACCAACAACAACCTTATTGCAACGGCAATAAAGATCACTGCGATGTTGACAGTGATGCAAAATCAGGGGTAAAAAAAACTATGAATGGAGTGTACGTATGTTCAAACTTAAATTCGAGACTTTTCTCTGACTATAGTATGTCTGTAATATAACGCTACAAAGTTACTTTAGCGCGCGGCCAAAATTGGAACTAACGACGCCATCTTGTTTTTGAATACATTTCATGTGACATTTCACAAATCTATACAGGGTCATATTAAATTAGGTAGCGAAACTCCTTATACGTGATGTGTGATCTAAATAAGATAAAACATAAAATAAATAATTTTTCTGAGTTTTTTATTGGGTCATCAACCGCAGGTAAGGTCAAATATCAGTTTAAAAAAGCTATTTTCGTGTAAATTTCACAGTTGTTATTGATTTCGATATCTTTCTTTCTTTTAAAAAGAACGTTGCCCCACACTAGGAATTTCTCCTGTATTGTGGGCACGTTTACAAACATTTAAACTCACATACACAAACAGCCAGACCCGGAACAACTACTTTTAAGTCATACAAATATTTCTTCCGTGCGGGAATCGAACCCACGACACCCAGCGCAGCAGTCAATAGCTTAACCACTGCGCCAACCCTGCCGTATATCTAAGGATGATTTAAAAAAAAAAAACAAAAAAAAACGGATCTTCTCAATAATTCACATTTCAAGTAACATCCATACAAGCGGTTGTTGATACCAAAAATAGTATCATCAAATCTTTTTTATTTTATCGTGTTTAGATATCGACACCCTTATGTCTGTGGAGTTTCGCTAAGTAATTTAATTTGACCCTGTATACTAATAATTAAGCTGAAAAGTTTGTTGAAATTGAATAATTACTTTTGCTAGTATCACACTACGGCCCTTAATAGCAGAGCAGAAGGAAAAAAAATCAGGAAGAACGCCTTAACAAAAACGAAGTAACAGCGCTAACAGGCAATGCGATACGACGCGGTGGGTCGGGGGAACAAGAAACACGTCTGCATCAGGATGACTGGACCAAGAGAGATTTTCAGTGCCCTTTGTCAACATCATTCTACGCCCAAAAGGTCCTGATCGTGAAGAAAGAAAAAAATAAGAAAAGAAAGGTAGAAAGGTCCTTCATTCAAGAATGAAGGACCTTTCTTAGTCACGTGTAAGAAACTAGTTGGATACAACGAGAGAATTTTTCAACTTTGTTGTTGAAAGTAAACGAAATTGTAGGTAACATTTTCCATTTATAGTCGTCACGAAACCATGTTACCAGTTTTGTTACGTAACCACGTTACAAGTTGTAACAAAACTGTTGGTACAGCAACATTGCAGGAAAACTTCTTGGACGTGTTACGTGTTTCTTTTGTTTTTTTACACACTTATGTAACCTCGCAACAACGTAACTACAGTATAATATTATGTTGCAACTAGATTTTCAGTCATTTTAATTTGAAACTTTGTCGGTAAAAGAAAATTTTATGGCGAAATGTATTACTGCAGCCGGGGTCCGTAAGGCTTGAGTTTAAATTACACACTGCAAGGTGACGGGATTCAAATCTTTCACAAGCAAACGGGGTCTTGGAAAAAACGAGCATGATTTATGAATGATGCTCGTTTTTAGGGTTCCGTAGCAAAATGGTAAAAAGGAACCCTTATGGTGTGACTCAGTCTCAGTCACAGCTGGATATCTCAAGAACTACTAATGCTATCAACTTAAAATTTGGAATAGTTTTAGATGACGTTTGCTAAATAAGAAAGAAATAAAAATATATTTATTTTTTGCCACAGGTTCAGTCCCTGTTGCAAAAATGTGTAAAGATGGGCACCCATCCACGGATGACTGCAGCAAGCGTAGCTTATCCTGATCGATCGACCCTTGCGGCCCTTGTTACTTAGCCACGAACCCCCAACAAAGGGTTATTAATCGATTCCCACGAATTTACTCGCCCGAATCGGGCGAATCGTCCCTTTTATAATAATCGTATAACTTTTCTATAGGCGACTCACACGAAGCGAGTAGATAACTCCAGAAACATGTATTAGGCAACTGGCACATTATGAATTTTATTTTAATATTACACTTGTGTTACAATTTTAACGGCATTACATATTATGAGTAAATCATTATCTGCCTAGCCTTTTCCCAACTATGTCGGGGTCGGCTTCCAGTCTAACCGGATGCTGCTGAATACCAGTATTTTACATGGAGCGACTGCCTATCTGACCTCCACAACCCAGTTACTGGGTAATACGATACACCCTGGTAAGACTGGTTGTCAGACTTTCGGGTTTCTGACGACCCGTAACGACTGTCAAAGATCTACGAATGATTGCCGGGACCAACAGCTTAACTTGCTTTCCGAGGCACGGACATATTATAAATTATGAGTAAATAATAGTTGTATATTTTATACAAATCTTATTCTGCTTAATAATTCAATGTAGGTGTGTCGGTGAATGTCGGTATATGTGTGTTTGTACGTATGTGTCTGTGCGTATGTGTTTGTGTACGTGTGTGTATGTGGAATTATACGTGATAGTGTGTGTATAGCGCAGAGCAATGCTCATCGTGTTTTGTGAGTATTTTTTCGCTTGTATCATATGACAGATTTTGTATAGCCAGACATTTTTTTATACAATTATGGTATGAGAAACTGTAAATGTGCATCTACTTGCTTATTTTATTATAAGGATATGGACCTAAATAATAAAATAATCTTATTACAAATAAGGAGTGCACTTGCGGCAGTATGGAAACACTATCTTTTCGTCGTTTAGTGATTTCTCTGTATGGGATATTGTGGTGCTGCAAAGTGACTGTTTGTAAAATAAAGTGTTGTCGAATGTTGAGAACTTGACAGTCTTGATATGATTGATCGGTCGGGAACAATATTGGACGAGACGTAATGTATGGCCCTGTGTGCAATTTCTAATGATTTTAACGTGGTTTCAGTAGCACCACCCCAACACGAGACACAAATGTAATGATTGACATACATAAAGCAAAAGAAACATTACGTATTATAATAATTATAATACGTAATGTTTCTTTTGCTTTTATACTAGTTATATTTCGAAGAATTTTAAATATGCATATAAGTTTGTGATTGATATAGTTATCAATTCAATCATGTTTAACTACAGATTAGACAAAGCAATACCGACCTCATCTAGTTTAAAAAAAAATATGATTGTCATGTAAAAGTGTTTTTACAGACGCCAGCACATCAAGCTACTACAATCTGTCCAATTTCTTTAATAGATTTTCAACTTTATCGCTAAACCATTAGGTTCCAAATTGATTAGGAAAATTTGACAGTTTCGGGTAGCTTGATGTGCTGGCGTCTGTATAAACCTACTTAGAGAAAACAAATCATTTATCATTTATCAATACTAGGTACCGTGTTGTGTGTGTTGCGTATAATATTGTGCCCCACACAATATCACACGCAACACACACAACACAGTATATACCCATCTTATATCTATAGCATTCAAATAAGAGTTACGAGTTGTAGGTCGTGAGTTTGAACCTAGGCAGGCACTTTACTTTGTAAATTGAATTTCGTCAGCACTGCTCTCAAAACGGTGAAGGACAACATCTTAAGGAAACCGGCATGTCCTAGAACCAAAAAACCCGAAGACGTGACATCCACCAACCCGCACTGGTCCCACGTGGTGGATTATGGCTTACTCCCTCGCAAAGAAAAGAGGCCTGTGTCCAAACAATGGGAACATCATTGGCTGATTATGTAATGTGCAGCCACACAATATTACACGCAATACACACATCACAGTAAATACCCATCTAATAGGTACCTATAGCAATTACTCTTAGGTAATCGTGTTAGAATAGCAGATTATCTGTAGGTATCAATATTTATGAGGTCGTGTATAGCGAACTTTATTGCCCTGTGATATGTTTGATCTGAATCAAGGTTTGTAGTCTTGTGTGTATCCTAACTTTATTGAGTACCCGATATTTATTTCCATGTCGTAATATCTAGAAATGAAATGCCAGAAATCCTGTCAAATGCGAGTCGGACTCGCACACGAAGCGTTCCGTATTAACATTCAGTTTTTAAAAAAACCCGTATTAAAGGGTGACCCCCTTTAATACATTTTTTTAATTAAAGAGTAACTCAAGAACTTATGCAGTCCCGAAGAGGACGTCTACTACGGAGTCCCACAGGGGAGTGTCTTGGGTCCGCCGCTCTTTTTGATTTATATTAACAGCCTATGCAATATGCAGATCAATGGAAGGCAAATCTTCTCATACGCAGATGACACTGCAGTTGTTTTCTCAGGAACGTAATGGCAACATGTGAAAGCTGTCGCTGAAGAGGGTCTGACTGAAGTAGCTGGCTGGCTTAAGCCGAACCCAATAACCCTCAATACCACTAAAACGAATTTTATCTGCTTTTCCCCAAACTAAAGGTCACAGCCGGGATCTGATTTTGGCCTTGCTATTCAAGTTTGCCAAAATAATGCCGTCCATAACCAAAATTGTGACTGTCAAAAAAAAAAGCTTTTATTTCATTCACTTATGTAAAAAACATTATATAGATAGGATACTTCCTATCTATATAATGTTTTTTACATAAGTGAATGAAATAAAAGCTTTTTTTAGCCTTTTAAGCAAAAATTTCCTTGTGTTAGGTACTTTCGCTCTTCCGGTTTACAGTTTCACTTACATAAATGTGAAACATTTTGAAACAAAAAATTTAATTTAAGTTAAAATAATAATTAAAAATAATTCAATTCAGATCAAGATTCGAAATCATAACCCGAATGAAAAATAAAAATTAGCATTAAAATCACAATAAATATTGAAATCGGAGATTTAAATTCTATCTAAAATAAGAATCAAAGACTAAATCAAAAACGAAATAAAAGTAAAGTAATTAAAAGTAATACTAAAATTAAATTAATAAAGTTAACAATTATAAAAAGTAAAGTATAGTATGCGCACAGGGTGTGTGTTTGAGTGCGTGTGTGTGTGTATGTGTGCGTGTGGGTATTTGTGTGTGTGTGTGCGTGCGTGTGTGTGTGCGTGTGTGTGTGTGTGTTTGTGTGTGTGTGTGTGTGTGTGTGTGCGTGTGTGTGCGTGTGTGTATGTATCTTACGAATTATGTGATCGTAGGTAAGATTGACTCGATTTCTTCGTAACTTTTGTTCGTCAGCCATTGAGTGTTTTTTTTTTTTTTGTCAAACTATGGCTATGTGCTGATACATTATCACACACATACACACAGATACACACACACACTCACATACATACGCTAGCACACATACACACTGAGAGCTGCTAAATTAATGTTTTATTTTTATTTTTACTTTTCTTTTTATACCTTTTACTTATTAGCCTCATCATTGTTAAGATACCACTTAAGGGAAGAGCGAGACAGCTCCGACACAAGTGCTTTTGTAACTTACTGGGGCTGCCTCAATTTATGTATGACACGATGTTTAAGTTCAGATAAATATTTTTGTATTTTTGTATCTTAGTCGCAGTCGGTTTTTGATTTTGTCATTTTATTTTATTCCTTTTAGTGTATTATATTTTTGGAATTTTCTCCTCCAGACCTTTATTTTTAATACCCCACATAGTAATGGTACTATTTTTTTTTCAGGACCTTACTTGTTGCCGTCTAAAATCCGCCATTTTGATTTTATAAAAACAAAACCTAGCCTTATTACCTACGCACGACCCAAACGAGTCGATAAAAACCTCACGTATTAAAATCCACCCGGCCGTTAGGATGCTTCGAGGGTATAAGGAATTCCACATACAAAGGTACATAGTTAAGTTCGCATAAAAACATAACCCTGTCCTGTCACGTAGTCGGGTAAATAGTGTATGACACTGCACATAACTGGGTATTCCCCGGTTATTTAACAGTTTCATAAACTACTAATTCTATAGTCGAATTGGTTTTTATAACCTCGCAGTAGGTGCGAAAAATAGAGTATTCTCCTTGGGGATACAGGTATCTTCGTCTTGGGCGAGCTTGAATCCCTCAATGCACTCACGATTCTATTCTTAACTCCTTTGCTTCGTTTAGGAGTTACCGCAGAGCTCCTAGCACACTAGAGCCCTAGAATCCTTCGTTGCGTTCAGGATTCGAAATAGCGCCTCTGACATTAAGAAACTGCTTTGTCCCCTTATTGAATAATCTACAATTACTTCAACCCGGACTTTCATGGAAATCGTACTAGTATAACTTTCCAAAACTGAAAACAGCCAATCAACCAAAGCACCTGCCATCTAATCTCTTCACCACCCTTGGTTGAGTCGTAGAGAATGCCTAAGGCATTAAGTCCGCCTTTGTACCTTTTGTGCGTATTGTTTAAATAAATAAATTCATTAACAAACTAAAATATGGTGTAAAAATATTCTGGTAATGTACCCAAGAGACTGGTGGCATTGCCACGTTGTATGGCAATACTTATCCTCTGGCTAAGATAAAAGCCAGCCCTTGGTCACGGGAAGTTCCATGAATCAACAAAATAATATTTACATTTTAAAGACAATAAAGGAAGATAATTTAATAAACAATCAGTCCTTCTGAATATATTGTGTTTTAATTAATAATATTATTTAACTTTCAATAGATTTAAAAGTAATTTAGACGTTAAGAAGACAAAGTATTTTCATTAAATTAATTAGTAAGTAAGTATTATTAATATTTCATTGTACCATAGTTTTCTCATCTATCTTATTAATTTAACACAAAGCTTTAACTTATTAATAACTCAAATATTAATTCATATTTTACCAAGTTTATTCAAATAATGTCAGGTCTATTGGTTTTAACTGAAGAGTACTGGGACATCAATCAAAAGTTTTCCATTTAACTTTATCGCTAATTTCAGGGAACATTTCTCATAGAACAAATACAAGGATTTTCGACTTGGGCGAGTTTCCATTCATAGTTTGACGTCATCATTCAATTCTATTTTTGAATTGACTATTTCATTTTTATCGGATTTGTAGGATCGGTTGTTAATTCATACTTTTTGGATTAAAGTTTTATTAGAAAAACGGATATTTTGTATTTGGAATCTATTAATATAATATGTAAGTTTGAGATCATTTTCAAGTTATGGAACAACCAACTGGATGTCTGTATACTTAACAAAGTTCAAATTCCATTTCAAGCAAAAACTTATTCATTTACAGATTGAGACTGAGATCAGACTGTGAAAGTTCTTAAAATTAGAGAATTGCCCCTCGGATTAAGTGGCCACGGAGTGTAAATTATCTGAGATTATTAACACTGCTGTAGACAACTTTATGATTGCGAAACATTGTATGTCGCCATTGTTATTTTTATGATCAGTCAGAAAGCAATCTTTTAGTTTAAAACATTCTTAAATCAAAAGTTTTATTCGTATATCAAAACCATTCTAAATACAAACATTTTGTTAATAACTCTCACACAATAGATATTCCTGGAAAAACACAAGAATTCCCAGAACTTTACGACTTTGGTGACGTCACTCACGGCTAGGGTGGCTAAACGGTCGGGTATGACATTGTGATATCTGGTTTTTAGAGCCTCTGGACTATTAATTGCAACGCATGATAAAAAATAGAATTTAGGAAGTCCCTACGTATCCCTTTTCGAGCGTTGAAAATCTGGCATTTATTAAAATGTAAAACCACTTACCTACAGACGATCGCGGGGCAGACCTGGATGAGACTCGTACTGACCAGCGAAGCATGGCACAAAAGGGAGGAGGACTATTCAGTAGTGTTTGGAACAAGGCCAGTGATGACGATGATGATGAAGACCACGTACCGATGCCACTAAATTTTGAGATTCGATATTTAGTTTTTTTTTTATATTTCTAGGAAAATTGTCGAGTGCCATGTACAAAAATCCTTATGGTTATATTATTGAGTAAATCTAAGTCTTGATTATGGACTTCGTTGAATCACCTGGTTGTAACTATTTCTTTCTTTTCATCTTAACATAACGTCTAGCCTGTGATCCCAAGGGTTAGGTAAGGGTGTAGGTACCGATAGATACAGACGCCACCATATCAAGCTACTACAATCTGTCAAATTTCTTTAGTAGATTTCAACATTATCGCTAAAGCATAAGGTTCAAGATTGATTGTGAAAATTTGATAGATTCGGGTAGCTTGATGTGCTGGCGTCTGTACACCCACATTTCGCTAGTTATGTTTCAAATCCCAAGTAATAGAGGGCAAGCCCTTTGCCATCAATCGGGCACAAATCCAGACTTCGGGCTACTACCCAGGACCTCAAGCTCAGCAGTAGTGCTTGCGACCACACGACCAACGAAGCAGTCTTTAATTTATTTTTGTTTATTGCGGTGATCCTACAACATGACCGAGTTGATGTCACTCGGACACTTTCAATTCGCGTGACGTCACTGGACGAGAATTCGTGGAAATCTTTTCTATTTTCTTGGAAGTGCAGAACATGACAATATTCTGCATCAATGGTTCTTAAATTCTGATACCCAGTAGATTAAAAATGCGGGCAATACGGGTCACACTAGCCGCGTGCAAGATGGCCGCCGGGCAAGTCTCCACACAATGAATGCCTGAAGATGAACGGTGCCTCGGTCGCACAAACTCCACTAACATATTTAAATCAGTATATGGTTACGTACAAAATACTGGTTACATCATTCGTGTTGAAATTATGCATGTGAGAATGATGCAGAATGTTAAAAGCGTCCGTAATAAAAAGACAAAAATATTAATAATAAGTGTGCATTACGAATACAGACACATTAACCTTTTCAGCTTTAAATCTTGGAAAATAATGCACTCGCGATGTTAAACTGCAGTTGCCTTCCTTCCGACTGCTTGTTTGGCACCTATGAAATGAAGCAGAGTTAATTATGTATACCATGGGGAACCACCAGATAGAATCGCTTTAGGTGACTCAGTCAATGAAAAATTATGATTACAAGTAGCAGTGCCATTTTAAAGTCGAGCTATAAAATGCTGTTGCCAAATGAGACGCCAAATGTCTGGACGTTGCAATTAAACTACGATTTGCCAAAATGCTTTGTTGCAATTAACGAACAAGTTGCCAAAATACAAACATTTCATTCTATCATAAAAATATTTTTTTCATTATCTTTGATGTGAGTTTCTTACGTGGAGTTTCTTGCTGGCTCTTTTCTGCTGGACCTACTATTTGGCAAACATACTTTAAGATGCTGACAAGTACAGACTACAGCACATGAAGCTACTACAATCTGTCAGATTTCTTTAATAGATTTTCAACTTTAGCGCTAAAGCATAAGGTTCAAAGTTGATTGGGAAAATCTGACAGTTTCGGGTAGCTTGATGTGCGTCTGTACAAGCATAATCAGCCTATAATCTTCCCACTGCTGGGACACAGACCTTCTCTCTTCGAGAGGGAGTCGGCTGTAATTTACCACGCGGGCCCAGTGCTGGTTGGTAGCTGTCAGATATCTTTGAATTTTTTGGTTCACGGTTTATGCCTCACTATGTTATCCTTCACCGTTTTAAGAGCAGTGGTGATGAAATTATTTACTCAAAGTAAAGTGCCTACCTCGGTTCGAACCCACGACCTGTAACCTATATAGACGGGGCCGTTACCACTGGGCCACAACAGCTTCCTCATGCTGGTAAGGACTATCTGAAATTGAAAAATGTGTTTGTCTGGTATGGGCTTCTTTCAAGATTTTCTGCACTTAGCTACACAATATGTGTTTACCTTAAAACGATCGAGGTTTGACGCAACTTATGACTGACATCATAAAATGGGACTTCTTCGATAATCGCTACTTTGACGAAAGTGCGGTATATTGCTAGTACCAGTAAGTAAGTTCTTGCCACAGATTATGGAAATTTTGATATATTTATACATCGAGATTCATGGTACACATCGATATTTTGCATGACAGCACCAATTTCGTGAATGTTGCGAAAAATGACTAGGCATATTTTTCGTAGAATATTTTTCTTGTATCTTATTTTACGAGGAATTTTTCGCGGAACCTTGAGATTTCGGGTCACAAAATATTCTTCCTTCATACATTTATTGAAAGATTTACCAACCAATAAGCTTTGATTATATAATCAAAGCCAATAACTATATGAAGATAGGATATGTTTTCTTACACTGTTTATTACCACTGTTTATTACGAGCTACCCTGGCGTACTACGGAGTTTCGTTAGAATAAGTTTTTTTTTTTTTCATATACATAAACAATAACCCACCCCCCGTCCGCCCGTGTCACCCGTGGCTAAATAATAACAGCCGCATAGTTCCATCAATCAGGTTAAGCTACGCTTGCCGCGGTTGGTATGTGGATGGGTGACCATCTTTACATACCGAGACCTCTCCGTGCCTCGGAAAGCACGTTAAGCGTTTGGTCCCAGTTGTCATTCGTGGATCTTTGACAGTCGTTACCGGTAGTCAGGAGCCCGAAAGTCTGCCAACCAGTCTTACGAAGGGGTATCGTATTACCCAGTAACTGATTGTAGAGGTCAGATAGGCCGTCGTTCCATGTTAAATACTGGTATTCAGCCACATCCGGTTAGACAGGAAGCCAACCCCAACATACTTGGGAAAAGGCTAGACAGATGATGATGACACACAAACAGACAAGAAGTAACAGAAAAATACTAAAGTTGTAGCTTATTTCTAAAGAAATCTCTTCCAGCATACCTTCTGTAGCAGAGTAGATAAATAGAGGTTTAGACCACATGTGTAAGAGTAGGTACGAGAGTAAACAAAACAAAGAAAAATATGTATATGTATTTACTAATTGAAATATACCTAAACATACAATTTTACCACTTAGGTTTTAGCAATCAAGCAGAGCCGTGGCCACAGCCAATGCAGGATAAAAGAAAACTTAATTATAAATCAAACATATTCCATCTTTATAAACTTACGTTTTCCAAAATTCCTACAATTTCCAATCTCCTCAAAGCCACAGTTCAATGCGTCGAAATTTATTTAGATCTTGATGCTCATTTGTCTTCCGTGGCACACTCATTTACCTATCCCGGGTCTGATAAATATTTAGCTTCACCTTATTGAGTGTAGGTGAGGGTTTTTTATTAAGTACCATGACATTTATAGACACATTCTTGGTTTACAATATATTGCTCTTTGGACATTGAAGAGAGATTTTTTTTGATTCACTCTGAGATTCTGATTGAGTTTCTGTTTTGCTATTTTATTTTATAACCCCACAAAATAGCAATATTTTGACAACAAAAATCTCGATTATGATTGTTAATGTTTGTTTGGTCAATCCCTAGCATCAGTGGGATGACAGTGATAGCTCACTCCACGCAAGTTTTCACGGTGAGATTTATACAGAATCGACCAGCTGGACCCAAATGTATGGGACAGCTGATTATTTTGTTAACCATGGGGCTAACATCGTAATCGACAACACGAATCGAATACAGACCTTCAAACTGAACAATTTTCTCCATTGGGTGAAAATCGTTCCGTTTGAAGGCCTGTATCACACCCATAATTATGACCACATCTTTCTCAAGCGTGTTGTATAGGATGCATGCTGCAATAATAACTTTATTCCTGTAAGTTCTATTAGCGTCTGACGTAGCCTCTCTTCCATAATATATCCCAACTAGACGTATCATGAGGTTTTTTGAGATCGAGCAACAAGCAATCACAACAGACTATTATTTCGCAGTGTTATAAACAATCGCACCTATACGAGTATAATAAACATACGCTGATATTTTTGGGTGCACATTTTTTTGTTATTACAAGTAAACCTATTTCTCTTTTTTCCCCTATAAACAAAACCACAAAGAAAATTTCAAAGCCAAGGAAACTGAATCAACATCAAGCACATTATCTTTATTAATCTTATTCCCAAAAATGTCCTCAAAAGAAATTAAGGAAATCTCCAAAATAAAACCTAAAGAAGATCGTGTTCAATCAACCCTTTTTAATACCCAAATCATCATTAGATGATCTGGGGAATGAGGATAATAAATTCATTAATTGGTCCTCCTCGTTGTAGATTAACAGCCAGAGTAATCCCTGGTTGCTAATCTACAAAGACAATGAATTTCAAACTAATTAGCAATACGCTCATCAAAATATTAATGAACAGTTCCAATTAACTCCGTCTCTTCATTATTGTTCATTTAATTTACTTTTAATTTGTTTTTAATTACGAGCAAATAAATTCGTTATACGTTAATAAAGTTGTAATTTTATTAATGGAGTATTCATTCAAATGCAATGTTGAGAAAAACTTGTTGTTCGTCTTTGTTTCTTTCGGATTCATTATTTCATAGAAAAGTGGGAACCTAAATTAATATGCCTAGCATTTTCACAAATTTATTGGGGTTGGCTTCCAGTCTAACCGAATGCATGGACCATACATGGAGCGACTAACCTCCAAAACCCAGTAACTGGATAATACAATACCCATGGTATGACTACTTAGTCATAAGACCAAAAGTCTGACAACCAGAACCACTTTTTTGTAAGTAAAAAAAAGTGTACTTCAAGGAACATTGTGTTAAGTAATCTTCTTTGGGACAAATTAATGAATTTCAAACTAATTAGTAATACAATTATCAAAATATTAATGAGCTGTTCCAATTAGCTCCGTCTCTTCGTTGTTGTTCATTTAATTTGTTCTTAATTTCGCGCAAATAAATTCATTATACGTTAATAAAGTTGTAATTTTATTAAGGGCGTATAATGTAATGTTCAGAACGACTGCTTCGTTATCTTTGTTTCTGTTGGATGTTATTTCTTAGAAAAGAGGGTAAATTATTCTGCCTAGCATTTTCACAACTTCATATTTGGGGGGGAGGGGGGGGGGGGGGTTCCAGACTAACCGATTGCATCTAAATATCAGCATTTAACTTTATTTTTAACGAAGTAGCTACTTAAGCTGTTTGTTATGATTTTGGTGCATAGTAACAATACTCCAATTAGTTTATGTTGGCACCATGATTAAGTAAATAAAAAGCATGGAGCGACTGCCTACCTGAACTCCGCAACTGGGTAACACGCTACCTACCCCATGGTAAGACTGGTTGTCAGACTTTTGAGCTTCTGACTACTTAGAAAAGTGCGTAGTTAAAGTAACATTTTGTAAAAAAAAAGTCTTTATTTATTAAAAAACAAACTTCTAATATTAAATAAACTAACAAACTATTAAAATGAACTGTCTCGCGTTCCGTATCGTTGTCGTATACCTACAGTGTGTGATTCGCTATTAACAAACTAAAATATGCCGTCGAAATATTCCTCCGCATCGACTGGTCTGAATGTCGACTGGTAATGTACCACGTTGTATGGCAATACTTTTCCCCTGGCCAAGGTAAAAGCCAGCCCTTGAATCACGGGAAGTGTCAACCAGCCTTTTGGAGATTTCCTTTAAAGCCATGAGCACTGGGTCCCCACAGCCCGAGGGTTTCAACATTGCGTTGAAGAATCTTTTTTTAAATAATTGATAGATTTCGTCAGCTAAAGAAAGTTATTTGAATTCCTTCAAACTGGTGACAAAATAGGCCGTTAAAGAAACCTGTTAAAACCCTAGAGGTTGCACGTTTTCGCGGTATAAAATCGGTATCTGTCTGTCAATACCATAGACATATGGTCAATACCTACATATAAATTGAATGGTTGATTGACTGACATTTTACGCTCTGCCTAAACTATAAACAAAACAAACATATAAAAATAGTTTCTTGATTGTTTCCACAAGAAACCAAGAGCGGGTTCGATTTATCGTAATTTGAATTTCACAAAAACGTATGTTATTCATAACGGCTGTAAAAAGACGCTTTTAACGTAACCGAGAAACACTTATACTTGTTATTTTATTTAGTACTGGAAGCATTTGGTTACGGAGATAGAGAAGGAAAGTCCTAACTTTTTTCACGAAGACAAGTTTTAATGGATATGACTTAACTTTAAATACCCTCATTACTGGTGTGAAAAATAAAAGTGGTTTCCCAGCAATAGATAATTTTTATTCAATTTAACCTAGTTTTATGAACAACAGAATGCGTAGATAACGGCTAGGTGATGGGTTTTTACAGCCTGTATACCTGATCCATCGAACCTGTTTACAAACTGCCGTGTGCAGTGTGTACATAGTTTACGTACACTAAGTACACATACCGGCCGTTTATGTCACTAGTGTGAGAACCGACGGCTGAAACAATGTAACATTGTTGTCCTTTCACATCTAAATCAACATGGAGATACGAACTGAATTGAGACTAGCAATTGCATCGGACATCGAGGAAATGTATAACTGGTTAACGCGCCCTGCGTTCAGAACGTTAGCAACGTCGCAAATAACTGTCAAATATTTCGCCTTTTAATTATTTTGTCAATAATGAAATAAGGCTCTGTTGGTACATACATAGTGCACTAAAATATTGATTAGATTTTGCAATAATAACACTGAATTAAGTGTGCGTTTTAGGTGTTAATGATATTTTTTACAAGTTTCCAAATGCTTTTTTTAGACCTAAAACTCAGAGTACTCGGGTATTCAGTTGTATCCGGTTCGACTGGAAGTCGACCCCAACGCATTTATAAAAAGGCAAGGCAGATTTGGTAACAATAATTAATATACAGCAGTTTGATTCTGTAACCATCTCACCGTGAAAACTTAGTGAAGTGAGCGTGGAGTGAGCTGTCAGTGTCATCCCACCTGATACTAGGGATTGACCAAGAAATTTAGAATCATAATCAAGATTTTAATAATATTTTTTATGCTAATTCTATTGATCATTTAATATAATTTCAAAGCTAGTATTTTAATTGTCAAAACGTTACTATTTTGTGGGTTTATAATTTCATTTAGTAATATTAAGTAATTAATCAAAATGGTCAGTAGTAAGTTGCTACGTATATTTTTAAAGAATATGAGTGTCGAGATAATATTGCGAAAAACGTAGTTCCCACACGTGGAGAAAAATCTTAAAAAAATGACTGTGCTGTCTCATAATCTGAGTGCATTTGAGTGGTAATGGAAAAATTACCATGCACAGTAAAAATTCTTATGCTGTACAGTAAAATTTATTGGACAAATAGTGAATTTTTCCCAATCTCACACAGAAAATTTTCTGTAGATGTCACTTGCACTCACTTTCCAGTGACGAGCACAGTAATTTTTCCAAGAATTTTCTCTCCGTGCATGTTTCGATGTAAGGTTGGAATTTCACAACTCAATCAAAATAGAGAAAGGCATGACGTGAAAGCACATTCGTTTCAATTATATAAAACACACAACTTTTCACTTTTGTTCGAGTGCTTCAAACCAGTGACGATGCAGCAAAGCATCGTAAGGAAAACCGGCATGTCCTACAACCACAAATTCGAAGACATGTGACATCTACTAAACCACACTCGGCCCACGTGGTAGATAGCAGCCCACTCCCTCTCGAAGAGAGGAGGCCTGTGTCTCAGCAGTGGGGACGTTATAGGCAGATTATGCTTCAAACCAGTGCTACAACTCTACATCATCATCTGCCTAGCCTTTTCCCAACTATGTTGGGGTCGGCTTCCAGTCTAACCGGATGCTGCTGAATACCAGTATTTTACATGGAGCGACTGCCTATCTGACCTCCACAACCCAGTTACTGGGTAATACGATACTCCTAGGTGAGACTGGTTGTCAGACTTGGGCTTCTGACTACCCGTAATGACTGTCAAAGATCTGACAGATCGAATGACAGCCGGGACCAACGGCTTAACGTGCTTTCCGAGGCACGGAGGGGTCTCGGTATGTAAAGATGGTCACCTATCCGCAGACCAACCGCGGCAAGCGTAGCTTAACCTGATCGATCGACCTGTGCGGCTGTTATTATTTAGCCACGGGCCCCTCAGTGCTACAACTCTACAAGGTATTCATATCTCCGTCAATATAATGAACAATTTCCTCTTGATATACATATTTTTTGACACAAAACCTTTTTTTTTAATAACTCAGTGGTCTACCACTGAATATATTTATACAGCTGTAAAATTAAAAACGAGAGCTGAATAAAGCTCCGCGCGTTCTGTAATTAAAATAAGATAGGCGGATACAAAATAATTCAATTAAGGACTGAAGCGGCCGGTCCGATTGCGATCCGTTTTCGGTGCGATATGCAAATAGACAATCAAATCATCCCATTGGGGCGTTCGATTACAATGATCAGTGGGTATTTGTTTTTCTGTATGGAAAGTTTGATTATGGCTACTTATGGTTAAGGGCGCAGAGAGTTACCAAATATGTTCTTATATAATTATAATGAAAAAGGCATTTTGTCAAACTGTCCAATTTGATCTCTAATATCTGGCGTTCGGATAGGGATCCCAAATTCAAATTAAAATCAAATTCAAGCCTGTGTATTTATGCTTTTAATGAAATGATTCATTTTTTTTTTCGCCATTTGATTTTTCTCTGACATCGTGCTGTTCACAATGTAGAAAACTTAAAATATTGCGTTATTTACGAATACTAGTTCAACCGTGGCACCAGTGGTGCAGTAATAGCTCGAAAATTAATGACGTGTATGAAGATGCTACTCTAAAAGAAAACACAGTATTTTTTGGGTCCAACGTTTTCGTTGTGGAAATGTTGACCAACAGAACAAACTCCGTAAACGGCTGGAGACCCTAGTCGTCTGTGAACAATTGAAAGTGATCGTGGAAGCGGATCTATCGCAATCCACGTCAATATCAGCACCCCCTTATCAATGTCATTCAAACGCCAAAAGATCTTTGAAGTTAATATCATATCAACTACGTTTAATATCCTAGCCCTACGAAGGCAAAGCTGACATGCCAAAAAAATAAGAAAATTTCAAGGAAGCAGACGCAATATAACGAGTGCACACCACGTTTTCCGGACCTTCTGCATAAAGATTTATCATTATCTCGAAGCCCTGCATAAACTCAGGAGAGCAGTTAGCATAATCTGTCTTTACTGTTCCCACAGCTGGGACACAGGCCTCCTCTCGCTAAGAGGGATTGGGCCGTAATCCACCACACGGGCCCAGTGCGGGTTGGGAGAGGTCACAGGTCTTCGATTTTTTGGTTCTGGGACATGCCGGTTTTCTCACGAAATTTTCTTTCACCGTTTTCAGAGCAGTGGTGATGAAATCATTTACACGAATTAAAGTGCTTGCTTGGGTTCAAGTGTTCGAACACCCGACCTACAACTCGTAAGACGGTTAACACTGGACCACCAGAAATTACTTTATTGGAATCTTAAAGCAAAGGGAACTATTATTCATGTTGGCAACTTGTTATATCAGCAAGATGACATTGGCCATAGCGTTGAGCAAAACATTGCGATTTTGGCGAATCTCAGGGACAATAAATAGACATAAATCAAGGCAATGATGACAGAACGATATTGTTGGCATTGCGATAAGTAGAACATCTTATATTGACTTAGAAGTGCGTGGTTATTTGTAGGCGCACAGTCCGTGTGGAGAGAAACCCGGTTTTTCCTTATATGTAAGTATCACCCTTATTTGCCAGCTCAGTGAATTATCTCAGTGACATAAGGCTTTAACAAAACAAAAATACAAATGTGGGCCAAGCAAGCATGAACCTTACATAATTCATAAACTCCTCTACATCTTGAACTTTGTGTTTAGATCTTATATGATTGGAATAGAGTGGCAAAATAAATTAATATAACATCCAATGATATTTAGGCATAGAGAATATAACCACTAGAGAGCGTATGGGCCGATTTCTTCGAAGCACACGACTCACTACTGCGGGCCGGGGGATGAGGAAGAACGCGCGGCTGCAATTGGTCAGTTCAAGGTCAAGTTGCATCGTTAGGGCTGCTTTACTTCATTAAGAGAAAATAGTCGATATCGATAAAATGGATTTTAACATTATAATAAATACTAAATCAAAATCATAGAAATAATATTTAATCAAAATCAATCAATTACAAAAAAAAATCCCGGAAATGGACTGATCGGCCCCGATCGGGGACAGAAAGAACTAAAAAATCCCGGAAAATACAAAAAAAAAAAAAAAAACCGACGAACTGAAAACCGAGGAGGTTCTCAGTTCGTCGGTATTTTTTTTTTGAAATCGGTTAATAGTAGATAGTTATTTTATTAAAGTATGTGAATTGAATAAAAAATGTATTCATTTTATTTTTCTCGATATCAACTTTCAGCTATTAAAGATAACAGCACTATTTTTTACGATAAACATACAAAAGGAAAGAAAGGGATAGAAGCATTAGAATTGTCTAATACAAGAACGAGACTTTTCCAAAAGACATCAACGCGCGACTCAAAAAGTGTGCTCGTTTACCCAGCCACCATTTTAAATAGACCCCTGCAGTGGCTTATAATCTGATTAAATCAAAAATAATTTTTCGTAATGTTTATGTACCGATGAAAAGTTATGTCATCCTTTTTCTAACTAGATGTCTAAGAATGTTTCCCACACCACTTCACCGCGCATGAAGGCATTTTGATGCGTTATAATTGCATAAACGTTATAAAAAAAAATATTAATTTAGCGTGCACGCAGGTCTAACACTTGGACACAACTAAAATTGCTACTAGTACCGTAGCCTTATACATAGGCGACAAAATACTAATAGTTTTCGTGCGTCTGGGCACTGTATACGCAGTCAAGTGGTTATAATAGTCTTTGTATTTAGGTATCCATAGTTACTCATAATTATAATTGAAAAGTAACTCTTTCTGTCTGTTACCTTTTCACGCCTAAACTACTAAACCGATCGTTATGAAGACAGATAGGCTACTTTCAATCTATTTTTTTTTTTACACAGACGAAGTCGCAGGAAACCGCCAGTCTTTAATAAAATCCTGTCTTAGATAAATATTGGGTACTTTGGTAAAACACAACCGCTGAACAAATGAAGGTACATTATTATGATCGCATCCTATCAACTTCGCCAACAATATTAATTTACTCTGAGCTCAAACCTAATACGTAATTATTTGATAACGTAATTACAACAGCAATTACGTAGTACACTGACGTTGGCAGGGAAAGTGCTCCACTTCGTATAACACGACGGAATTAAGATGCAAAGAGATTGTTATAAAAACAATTTTATAGTTAAACTTTCTAATTTTATAGAGTTTTATAATACCGTAGCAATGTGATCGGAGTATTGAAAGGTGCAATCATCAGCTCCGGTAGCCGTGATCGTCTAGTGGTTAGGACCCTACGTTGTGGCCGTAGTAACCCAGGTTCGAATCCTGGTCACGGCAGTGATACACTGTCGCGGCGGAGCATTTCTTTTTTTTTTTGTTTTTTAAGATCCTTCAAAAAAATATTTCTGCTTTTGCGCAGGTATACCTTAGTATACTCAAATATTGCCAAAAAGGAATGGGTAAATTGTAATAAGTTTCCAGAATTACATAGAACCACTGTTATGAACCGTGCTCACGTTATATGGCACATACAGAAAATGTAGTTACCCCTTCGTGGGCAGAGAAATAATAATAGAAATAATTCAACTTACCTAATAGATATTGCCGTTGCAGTACATTCAGAAGACAACATCTGAAGTAGCTAGAATATGGCACCAATGAAAAGTTTACGAGGTCCCTAGTCCACTCCACAACAAGCGTCATCTAAAATCACTTTCTCCATAGCCTTAAATGACTAAAATATTACATCTAGAACATAATTTCATCTTTGTATTCATTGATTTATGAAAAATTACGTAGGTAGTTTGATCTTTGCCCTTATGACGTCACTAGAACTAGGTGCATAAAGCAGTTATGACCTGTTGAAAGCTGGCTTCGTCTGCCTGAATGATTGCTTAATCACATTTGACCTGAGCTTGCTAATAGGAAGTGACGTAGGATTGGCTTCAGTAGCTTGGCTGAAGCTGTGTACTTAAATGGCTTATCCCAATGGCTTAGCCTTAATGGCTTGGCTTAATGGCTTATCTTCTGTCTTTGAGTGATAGATTGAATTAGGGAATCATACTATAAAGAAAGAAATCATATATATAAGTCCGCCTTTGTACCTTTTGTGCGAGAAGTTTAAATAAATAAATAAATAATAAATTAAATACTATGTCCGATTTTTAAAATCTTCTAAGTACTCAATAAAAATCTTAATTTCACCTATTCACTGACAGACAACGCACAACCTAAACCGCAGGGTCTAGCTAGGAGAATGTTTGCTCAAGAGTTCCCCATACAGGGTGGTAGGAACATCGACGCGCAAACTAAAACCATAAATTCAGCACATGATTTTAGACCTCTTAGAGCAGAAATTTTACGTCGGTTATTAAAAAAATGATGTTTCATAAAAAAGTCAAAATATCTGGCACAGCTAATTTTTGTTTAAATAACCGAAGAAAAGTTTCAACGCAGAGAGGTTCAGACTTATGTACTGAATCCAAGGTTACAGGCTGCGCAGGTACCCTGTTTAACATAAGTGAGCACTAAGAAAGGATTTTGAAAATTCATCCCCTAAAGGGGTTAAAAGTGTTTCGCCGATAGAACCGAAACAGAGGATGAATGTTTGTATAGAAAGTCGTCATTTTTGCCTATGGGAAATCCCGTCGGGCACTTGGCTTGTTATAGTATAATTCTCGAGAAAATTATGAACTCTTGTTACTGATATTTCTGGTTGATTACGCGTAGGTACACATCAAGCTACTACAATCTGTCAAATTTCTTTAATAGATTTTCAACACTATCGCTAAAGTATTATGTTCAAAGTTGATTGGGAAAATTTGACAGTTGCGGGCAGCTTGATGTGCTGGCGTCTGTACTTAGGTAGGTACATGAAACTACAAACACAAAAAATTAACTTCCCACTTGGGAGAAATATCTTGCTAAAATAAAATATAAAAGAACTTGCGCGTTGAGATTGTATCATATTTTTGTAACGGAGCCGCATCTTGAATGCTTTATAAGCATTCCCCCGACATTACCCGCTTGCGTTGATACAAAAACCACTTTTAGGCAGGCAACTGACAGTTCGCGTGTAGGTGAATAATAATGACAGGGTAAAAATTGTCCACGAATTATACAAGGTGTAACTTAAATAACGCACAACCTCTTAAGGGGTCATTGTACTTATCTTTATGAACAACTTTTACTATGGGACCAAACCGGAAATCGCGAAAAAAAAATCAGCTGTTCCCTACATTTATGTTTGCATAACTCGTCAAAATGTAGAGAACAGCTGATTTTTTTTTCGCGATTTTCGGTTTGGTCCCATAGTAAAAGTTGTTCATAATGATGAGTACAATGACCCCTTAAGAGGTTGTGCGTTATTTAAGTTACACCTTGTATAAGAAAAAAAACTTATGAAAAATATAAAGAGGGAAATATTTAATGTGAATTACCTACTTTTTGGTTAAACAGAAAATACAGAAACACATTTTTATTGACCACATCTGTTAAAAAGGAAGGTTAAAATATAAATACAGTTTCAGACGACTCAGATTTTATAAAAATATGTTTGGAACTATTTAATAAGTATGGAATGGAACTATTTTTTTAAATTATACTTAAGTATTTACTAACCCTCGACTATGCACAGACAGAAGACATACTTATTGTCTGCAAATAAAATTGCTAACATACTATTTTACTTTTATTTATCTAAGTTTTAATTTAGTTTTTACGTTAAACTCAGTGTTAATTTATTACATTAAGTATTCATGCATTTTCTAGCCTGAAGCACAGGTTCAACCTAGTTCAGGCAAATTAGCAACTGTGCGCTATCGTAATTGTTAAGGTATTAATTGTAAATGTATCCCCTTTATATAAATAAACGATTTATTATTATTATTATTTTATAAGTTGCTGGATAAAGTTTTCACCGTTAGGACTAAACGATAGAATGTTCAGAAATTAGTTTCCAATAAAATGGTTCCAAATTTTTCTAAGAACCCAAAATGGCCGACGAGTCGCGCCATTTAATTGTAATAACGGGCTCAGGGGTATTTTATTCTTCCTTTTATAGTCGACTAACGTGGGGTGGGCTAGTTATAGTCACGTTTTTATTGCGTACTAACCTATTTGTATTGATGTAAATGGCAGATAACCAAAGGCCATTTCATAGATGGCTATTAAGATAAATTGCCTAAGTAATGATGGCCATTTTGGTGATTACTAATTTTTAATAATAAATACAGCCCGTCGATTCTGTAAAAATCTCACCGTGAAATCATAAGTGAAGTGAGCACTTAATAGTGTTAATCCCTAGCGAATGACAGCACTCACCCAAGCTTTCACGGTGAGATGGTTACAGAATCGCACGGCCGATATATAGATCATATTGTGGTGATAGATCGCCGAGAGCGCCGTGCAATGATTGTTGATATCGTTGTCCCTCATGACGCGAATCTCGTGAAAACTAAGAAAGATAATTTATTTATTTATTTTATTATTTATTTATTAGGAAACTCAACAGCTTATAATTAACCTCCATGAGTTATGAATGTTCACCCCACTATCAATGAACAGCTCAATGCAGTTGCATAAAAGTTACAGCATCTTGAGTTTGCATGCGCTGTTCAGTGATAGCGAAATGATGACAATTATCACTTAAGCCAATAACAGAGTTTCACGGCATTGAAAAAGCTAGGTTAACTAGAAAGTAACGGGAGAAAACAAAGGAAAAAACTTAATCAAGTATGACTATCAATAATAAGTTACATGCGATTGTGGACACATTACTCACATTAAAACTAAAGTTAAATTAAAGATAAAAGTATGAATCTAAGTACTATGACTAAATTAATTAACAAAGGAAAAAGATAAAACTAAATAATTTGATTTAATAAAAAAACCAAGTACTTAACACACGATGTTGTCGACATGTGGGCCGTAGACTCTGCAATCATTGTACCGATAGTCGTTACAGTAAATGGCCTAATGACGGAGACCCTTTTTTTTTTTTTTTTTGTTTCGGGGTGGAAAATCCTCATGGATGTCCGCCGCCCTGGGGCGGGCGGCGGGGTCTGTCAGACTCTTACTGACTAAAAACCACCCCGGTGTTCCCTCTCTCACCTACGCCGGGGGTCGCGGGAACGAACGATACTTCCGCAACCCCCGGCTGGTGCTGGCCCGCTCCTGCGGGCCTCTCCTCGTGTCAGGGGGGGGAGTGAGGTGTTAGACTCCCCCCGCGACGTCTAAGAGGGGCGCGCGTGGAACACTACGCGCCGCCGCCTCGGGTCCAGATGTGTGGGGGGCGACGGACGTCCCCAAGTCCGTCGCCCCTGGACCCATTTAGGGGGGCTGGAAGAGGGCGTTATCCGCCCTCCGCCGACGCCCGGTGCGCCTGCTGCGGGCGGGGTGAGGGGACGAGATCTCCCTCTCCCTTTCCGCAGCCTCCTTCTGCGAGACGACTGTTTCGCAGAAGGAAACCACCGCGTCCCAGGACTCCTCGCTGCCGACCATAGACTCGACCACGGCCGGCAGCGATAGGTCACTGCCTACTCCTGAGATGAGGGCACGGCGTGGCTCCTCCCAAGCGGCACACTCTGCCAGCGTATGCCACGCCGTGTCCTCCCGACAGTCGACGCAGTGGTGACACCGAGCGTCCGGCTCCCTGTTTATGCGACACAGGTACTTCCCGAAGCAACCATGCCCCGAGAGCACCTGCGTCACCCGAAACGATAGGGAGCCGTGCCTCCTCCCGAGCCATTCGTCGAGCACTGGTCGGATCGCCCCGACAATAGCGAGGCCGGCGGTAGGGCGTAAAAGCCTGTCCCGCCATTCCGCCACCAGGACCTCGCGGAGCTGAGACCGACGCAGCTCCCAGTGTCGCTGCATCGGTCGCTCGCCCCGCGCCCTCATTTCCTCGCGCCACCGATACAGCGACGCGAGTACTTTCGCCTCGAGGTCCCAGGGCGGGGATCCGGCCAGTGCACAAGCCGCCTCGTAGGAGATCGTGCGATACCCCCCTGATGACTCTGACGGCCATCGCTCTTTGCGGTTTCCGCAGAACTGCGATACTGCCGGCCGTCAGGTCAGAGGCCCACACCGGGGCCCCGTACAGGGCCATGGATCGCACGATCCCCACGTAGAGCCGCCTACAGGCGGCGCTCGGGCCCCCCAAATTGGGAAGCAGCGTTGACAGCGCCCCAGCAGCGCCCAACAACTTGGGCGCCAGCCGCCGGAAGTGGGGCTCGAAATTCCACCGGCTGTCGAGCACCAATCCTAGGTATTTCATGGTGGACTCGACAGCGATCCGAGCCCCCCCGACCACGATGTGTGAGCCGGGTGGCGGCGCCCGCCGGGGGCCATGAAACACCATGGCCTCCGACTTGTTGAGGGCCACCTCCAGGCCTAGGCGACGTATGCGGCCCACCACCTGTGAGACCGCAGCCGTCGCCAACAACGCTGCCTCCCTGTGCGAGCTCCCCCGGGCGGTGACCAGCGTGTCATCGGCATAACACGTCAGGTCCACGCCCGGTTGGAGCTCGCCCCTCAGCACCCAGTCGTACCCGATGTTCCACAGGAGCGGGCCCAGGACCGAGCCCTGTGGAACACCGCACGACATGCGGCGCTGGTTTCCGCCATCACGTCCCACGTAGGTGACACACCTCTCGGACAAATAAGCCCCAACTATGCGGCGGAGGTAGGGAAGCACGCGGTGATACCGCAGTGCCTCCCGAATACAACTCCAGGGCAGGGTGTTGAAGGCGTTGGAAATGTCCAAGGACACCGCCACCATCACCCCACCCCGGGACACCGCTTCCTCCGCCAGGACTCTCACCCGCGACACAGCGTGTATGGTGGAGCGCCCATGCCGAAAGCCGAACTGGCTCTCGTCCAGGTCCGGCCCCTCTCTGCACAAGTGGCCGACGAGGCGGGCTGCGATAATCCGCTCAAACAGCTTACCCACCTCGTCTAGCAGCACTATGGGCCGGTACGCGGACGCCGAGTCCGCAGGGCGCCCCGCCTTCCTGAGCAGGACCAGACGACCAGATTTCCACAAAGTGGGAAACTGGCCCTGCTCCAGGCACGCTGTGTAGAGTCCTCTCAGTTGGGGCTCAAGCTCCTTCAGAGCGAGGGCTAACACGCAGCCGTGGATCCCGTCGGGCCCCGGAGCCACGTTCTTGGCCCGGAGCCGCATCACGGCTGCCCCCATCTCTGCCTGTGTCACCTCTGGGACGCTGATGGCATTCTCCTCCGTAGACTCCGTGGCTGTGGGCAAAGCCATCGGCGGCGGAGTATGCTCCGCTCTGGCCGGGAAGAGGGCTGCGACTACCTCCTCCAGCAGCTCGGGTTGGAGACTCTCCGTGAGTGGAGGCGCCGCGGCTCGAAGCTTGCCTCGAACCGCTCGATACGGGCGCCCCCACGGATCTCCGTCCAGAGTCTCCAACATCTCTTCCCTGCCTCGCGTCTTCGCCTCGCCGATGGCCAGCCACAGAGTCTCTTTCGCCGCGCGGTACACCTCATACAGCGCGGCTTCTTCGTCAGGGACCCGACGACGTCTCCTCCGGTATCGGGTGTACTGGCGCCTGACCGCCACGCACGCGACGCGCAGCTGCGCGATCTCGGCGGTCCACCAGTACACCTGGCGCCTTCCTGACTGTGTGTGGACCCGGGGCATGGACGCGTCGCTGATCTGCGTCATCGCCCCGCGGAACCACAGCGCCTCCTGCTCGACGTCGACGGGTCCGTTCGTTGCCGACTCCCGAACCCAGGCCTGGACAATAGCAGCTTCCTCGAGAAGCTCCCTGTCGATGCGCTTACGCGCCCAGCGCGGACCGTCCGTTCGCGGGGCCGGTGAACCGCGGCCGCCAGTGGTCTGGGCGGAGACGTCGAAACGGATGTAACGGTGATCCGACAACGTCTCCACCTCCACGGCGACACGCCAGTCGCGGACACGGCTCGCGACAGCGGGGCTAGCGAACGAGACGTCCACTATAGACCCGCCCCGCTGCCGCACGCACGTGTGCACCGAGCCCCGATTTAGGACGGTAAAGCCCGTCGCGACCGCCCATTCCTCCAGCACCTCGCCCCTAGCATCGGTCACAGAGGATCCCCACGCCGCAGACTTGGCGTTGAGATCCCCCAGCAACAGCACAGGGCGAGGGTGGAGTCGGCCCACGACGGCACCCAACTCGACAAGGAACCTCTCGAAGTCGGCGAGACTCTTGTTGGGCGAAAAATACGCCCCAACCGTGCCAATGCCGTCCGCGAGGGCGGCTACCCAGCCGTGTCCTCGGGACGGGTTGACAAGAGCCCCGCCAATGATGGCCACCAAACCGTCCAAGTCACCCACCCAGTTATCCCTGGGGGGGACAAAATACGGTTCGGCGACCACAGCCACGTGAATCGACCACTCTGCCATGCTCTGGAGCAAGAGATCCTGAGCTCTAGCAGAGTGGTTGATATTGCCCTGGAGGAAATGGTAGAGCGCCATTATGCGCAATCCATTCCCTCCGCACCATTCCTAGGCCGGGAGTCGGCCGAAGAGGAGCCAGGCTGAGGGGGGGGTAAAGGGCCCCCGGCAGTCTTGGCACCTCTTCTCTTCCCTTTCTGGGCGGGTGCGCCACAGGCCTTTCCGCCCGCTCTGTGCCCAGCGGGCCTCCCTGCAGCTGTACAGAGGCTGCAGTTCGGCGCCGCGGAGCACTGGGCCGCCTTGTGGCCGGCCACACCGCAGCGATAACACAGCTCGCTGCGGTCTATTTCGGCGGTGCACCGTGCCCGGACATGCCCAATGTCCAGGCACCGGTAGCACCGTATGGCCCTGGGTGGCAGCAGCTTAACCCTCGCTGCAACCCACCCCACCAACAGTCGTCCTGCGTCGGCGACCTTGTTCGCCGCCGCTACCGGACACCGCACCCAAATCGTGCCGAGCCCGGCAGCATCGGCGCGAACTTCGCCCGTGCGCACATCATCAGGCGGACATCCACCGCTTCTCGCAACGGCCGCCACGACCTCAGCCGGGGTCGTCGAGTCGTCCAGGCCACCGACACGCAGCTCTGCGGTCTTCATAGGCCTGGAAACCCGAACGTCCTCCGGGTTGAGGACCTCCCTCAGCTTGGCGGCCAGGATGTCCGCCTTTTCGCCGCTAGAGGCACCCGACACCTCGAGCAGTCGCGCCCCCGTCATCGCCGGCCTCATTTTGAGGCCGGACGGTATTCCAAGGTCGGGGAACGCGACCTTCGACTTCGCCTCCATCAGAACCGCCTTGTACGACAGGCCCCTTTCGATGGCTCCGGGCTGCAGCGTAATCACTACAGCCGCGGAGCGTGGGGCACGCACTTTAGGCGGCTTCTGGGTCTTCTTGGGTGTCGGTGCGGGCGGAGCGTTTGCCGGCGCCACCGCCTTCTTTTTTCGGCCCTGCTTGCCGACGGTCGTCCAGGCTCCCTCGGCAGGAACGGTCGCTGTCGCCGGGGGCACGGACGTACCGTCAGCAGGCTTCCCGGGCGCCTCCGATGGCTTTTTGGCCCCCTTTGCCGCCTGCTTGGCCCCCTTGGGTTTCCCGGCTGCGGCCGCCGGGCCCGGCTTAGCGGGCTCCTCCTTCCTCCGCCTATCCGCAGCAAGCGGCGGCCGGAGAGTTTCTGCCGGGAGGAGCCTCGACTCCAGGGCCTGCAGACGGGCATTCATCATACCCCCACACTGCAGCATGCAGATGCGAACGATCTTCTCGATCTCCGCATCCGCAGCTGCAGGGGTAGGAACTGACGACGGGGCCGACCGTGGCGGGGCCAACGGTGGTGTGGCTGACGGTGGCGGGGCCGACGGGGCCGACGGGGCCGACGGTGGCGGGGCCGCGACAGGAGCGGAAACGGTGGCCGCAGGACGCCTCTGCTGCCATTCCGCCCTCTGCGCGGCAAGTTCCCGCTCGAGGTCTTCCAGCTTGGCTTGGAGACGGGCGTTCTCCTCCCACAGCCTCGCCGTCTCCTCCGAGCTTGTGCGGCTAAGGAGGACCCCAACTGCCTCCTTTATGTCGCCAGCCGCCTCCTTAAGAGCGCGCGTGAACGTGCCCTTCAGGCTGCCAGATTTAGTGGCAACCTTCAGGACGACGTCCACGCCGTCCAAAACTTGGCGACTGAGCGCCACCGCGGACAAGCTCTCCCCGGCAGCCGCCTGAGCAGAGCGTCGCTCTCGGGCTAGCCGGGCCATCTCGCTGACCTCGTCAGCCGCCACCGCCTTCCGCTGCGCCCGCTTCGCTGCGTTCGCCTCCGCCTTGTTGCTTTGCAACATCAGCGGGGACGCAGCGGAGTCCTCGCTTGGGTCCCCCTGGGTCCCATCACTATCCGCGCTCTCTAGGCGCACTGGTGCCGGCGTAGCGGGCCGCAAAAAGCGACCACGTGAGTCGCGGGAAGGTAGCCGAGCGGAAGCTCCGCCCCCCACCACACGACCTCGCCCCCTCTGCGCGGTACCTATTTTTGCGGCCGACAGGTCTTCCTCGCTAGAGGAGAGCCCCATCGACCCCAAATCCTCGCTGCGCGGGCGCTTCCTCCAAAATTTGGAGTTGCACCCGCGCGTGTCCTGGTCGGACATGTGGTCCTCACCAGGACCTGAGCCTCCTCGGCTCTTGTTGCCGTCCACGACGGCAAGCGGCTTTCCTCCTGCGTCACCCAGGCGCTCCAGGCTAACCCGGAGCTCCTGTTCTTGCGACGGCAGAGGTTCGTCGGATGGGTTTGGGTTTTGGGTTTTTAGGTTATAAGAATCCATGTAATTCCCACGAGTGTAAAGCAAATACACGTCGACCCGGGCAGAGGCTTAAGTACCCGGGCAAGCCTACATACTGCTGGGGGCGGCAGGTACCAGCAGGTGGGAGCGCTAACGACCGTACCCCCTACGGCCATTCATCCCCTCGCCGCGCTCCCGAAACTTGGGATTGGGTGGTTTTTTATCTTAGAGGTGTCCTTCCTCTGGGGCCGGGCGGTTAAGCCAAGCCCCCCGACGGCGGCATTGAGGCATGCCTCCGTCCGCTGTCCGGCCATCCCGACTCAGCGGACCCGTCGAAATGTTTGCTCCTCAATGAATGAGGAGACAAACGTACGAACCCCGCTTAGATGCGCCTGCACCCAAGCGGGTGTGGTCGCGTCCTCGCCCGATCGACTACGTCGACGGATCAGGAGCGACCCCTCCTGCAGAAGTTAGCTCCGGACAATAATACTCCTCTACCCTACCCCCCGCGAAGAGATTATTGTCCGTGACCCAGGGTGCACCAGGCCCAGCGACTGCTCTTCCCCCCGGACGTATCCGCAGGGGACCAGCAGCCGCCGAGCGCACGTGGAGGTCTTCTGCACGCACCCCAATGACGGAGACCCTCGACCAACACCTCAGGAGGCTCTCATTGCGCGTCTGGGTCAACGGCCTGTGCCGGTAGAGTTTACCTTGCCGGAGTAGGTCTACGGTGAGGAGCCAGACCAAGACAGATAGAGAAACGCAGGGCAGCATCCGGCGAGCATTTGGCAGTAGCGACCCCACGGACCCTATCTCCCGGGAGTAGTCATGTTCCTCACCTCTGGCTTGCCTTAGGTAATAGGTAATAGGTAACACGGGCTGGTGTCCGCAACTCCACGTCAATGCGCGTATTTTGCGTACGGGTGGGAAAATCGATCATTCGATCCACCCCAGCTCCTCAAGGAAGGCCAGCAACGCCTTGATGTTACTGACCGTCTCACGTAGGGTACCTGGGTTACCGAAGTATTTTGCCCTGTAAGTGGCGACCACCGGGCAGCTTAGAAGCACATGTGCCGCTGTCTCGTCATCCTCCATGCAGGCCCTGCACAGCGGACTGTCTGTTACTCCTATGACAAAGAGGTGTTTATTAAATGACCCGTGGCCAGTTAAAGCTGCAGTCACCGTACGCAGCTTTTGTCTAGTTAGACGGAGAACCTGTTTCGTGAGGCGGCCATCCATTGCGGGAAGTGCTTCCTTAGCCTGCCTGCACTCGCCTTGTTCCGTCCAAAGTTTGTCATGTTGATCTCTGGTGCGTTTCCTTACCAGAGTGCGTAGATACCTGAAGGGGAGTGGCACGATGGGCTCAGGTCCCACTGGTGCCATGCTCGACCCCCTTCTGGCAAGCTCGTCGGCTGCATCGTTGCCTAGCGAACCGCTGTGTCCTTTTATCCATTGAATGGTTATTTTATTGAAGTTACCCACCTGGTTGAGGCGCTGGTGGCACTCGTATATTAGCCCAGAGTCGACTGTATTACTATTCAGCGCTTGCAGTACAGCCATGCTGTCTGAGAGTATGCGAATTGAGTGATCCTTCACTTCCCTGGCCATGATGGCTGAAGCGGCCAGAGAGATGCCCATGCATTCGGCCTGGAACACTGTGTTGTGGACGCCCAATGGTGTGGCTATGTGTATGTTGAAGTCCTCCGAGAAGATTCCAGCACCTGTACCACTACCTGTTTTGGATCCGTCTGTGAAGATTCGCAGCTCTGCAGGGCGCAGCCCCTCGCAGCGGCGATCCTCGTGAAGTTGGATCTTGTATTTTTTATCAAAGATAAATTGTTTGGGTACCCGGTCATTGGTGGCCTTCGTGATGGGGAACTCCTTGTGGAGTCCCTCAAGCAGCGCAGCGTGTGGTGTATAACTCTTACCCCAGAGGTTTAGTGTGTTGAGACGTACTGCCGCCAACGTCGCTTCCTGTTGTATGAACAGGTGGAGCGGTGGAAGTCCCAGGATGGCTTCCACTGCCGCAGTCGGAGTGGTCCTCATGCAGCCCGTAGTCGCCATGCAGGCCAGTCTCTGTACGCGTTGTAGTTTGCTGGAGGCTGTAACCAGCTTGGTGCGGGGCCACCAGACCACAGCCCCGTAGGTGATCATGGGCCGGATCACTGCAGTGTACAGCCAAAGTGTAATTTTAGGGGATAGGCCCCACTTCTTACCTATCATTTTCCTGCATTGCCAAAAGGTTATGCAAGCCCTGTTAAGTTTATTGTCCAGATGACTACTCCAGTTCAACTTACTGTCTAGTGTGACCCCGAGGTATTTGACTTCGTTGGCCACCTGGAGTTCAGTATCGAACAGTTTTGGTAGGCGAAAATGGCCTAAAGCTCGTTTATGGGTAAACATGACTAATTCAGTTTTAGTGGGGTTCACTGTTAGGTCAAAATCCCTGCACCATCTCTCTACGATACGTAGTGCTTGCTGAGTGAGGTTGCATATCGTGTCCGTCACCTTCCCCGAAACCAGGATTGCGAGGTCGTCGGCATAACCTACTGTGTAATAGCGGTTGGCGTTGAGTTTAGTGATGAGGTCATTAACCACCAGATTCCACAAAAGGGGAGACAGAACCCCACCCTGGGGGCAGCCTCTGGCTATCATGGCCCTCTGCTGCTCGCCCTCAAGGCGAACCACTCGTTTACTTAACATGTTTGTAATCCAGTCCGTTAGTACCTGTTCTACTCCATGTCTGGAGAGGGCGCTGTTGATGCTGGAGAAGTTGGTTTTGTCGAAGGCTCCTTCGATGTCTATGAAAGTACCCAGACAGGTGCCTTTCTGATGAATCGCTGCCTCTATCTGGCTAACTACCATATGAAGGGCAGATTCAGTCGACTTACCTGAACTGTATGCGTGTTGGTTATCGTGTAACGGTAAAGTCTTCAGAGCGCCATCCCTCAGTTCCCTATCACACAGCCTTTCCAGAGTTTTCAGAAGAAAGGAGGTCAGGCTGATTGGTCGGTAGGACTTGGCGTTTGTATAGTCACCCTTACCTGGCTTAGGGATGAATATTACTTTCACTTCCCTCCATCCTTTAGGAACGTATCTGAAGGCCAGGCACGCTTTCATTAAGGGCAGCAGTCTACTGGCGACAGAGGTGCCACCCCACTGCAGTAGGGCGGGGAACACTCCATCAGGACCAGCTGCCTTAAAAGGATGGAAGCTCCGGATGGCCCATTGGAGTTTTTCCAACGTGACTACCCTGCTAACGTAGAGCCAATCGTTGTCTGACGGTGTCTGAATTACATCTTGCCAGTCAAATACCTGTGCGAAGATACATCCCGGGAAGTGAGTTTCAATAAGGACGCGTCTCGTTTCTTCTGGCGAGGATGTTAATGTGTTGTCAGGTTTCCGGAGGGTAGCGGGCCCAGGTGTATACTGTTGCGCTAGTACCTTCCTTACCCTGTTAGCTTGCTGACAAGATTCAATGTTACCACAGAATTTGCGCCATCCTGCGGTACTTCTGAACCTGATGCATTTTTTGTAGCTGGATTTGGCTGCGTAATACTCATCCCAGTCCTCATCCGCACAAGTATTCATGGCCCTATTCAGAGCTTTCCTTACTTTACTGCGTTTGCGCTCCAGATCAGCGCCCCACCAGGGTTGTTTTCCCGGTGTGCTGCGCGGGGTGGTCTCTGGGCAGGCAGTTAGGTAGCTGTCTATCAACGATTTAGTAAGGTGACTTACTTGTACCTCAATCTGTGTCGTATCCACATATGTTGTCGGCTCGTTTGAAGTCGCCAGCATTGATTCAAGACTGCGTGTATAGGTGGCCCGATCCGTGTTGCGCGGATTACGCCGTGGTTGTGTGGGTGAAACGCAAACCTGGATGTCGAAGCGGATCCACCTGTGATCTGAGCAGGAGGCCTCCCTTGAGACCTGCCACCCAGTGATAGTTTCCGCCGCTCCCTCTGTTGCTAGAGTGAGGTCTATGATTGTGCGGCTTCGTCTGGTTACGAACGTTGGTTCGGAGCCCGTGTTTAGTAGGGATAGGTTAGTCGAAAATAGGTAGTCAACCAAGGCCTTACCCCTTTCGTTTTGCGTGTCCATACCCCACAGTTGATGGTGAGCGTTGGCATCGGCCCCAACGACGACCTCATACCCGCACCTCTCGCAGTAGCTCACAAGGCGGGCGAGGTCGTGCGGGGGTGGCGCCTCTCCCTCGGGCATGTAGACCGAGGCAAAGACGATCCACATCTCCGTGGCATCGTCGCACTGTATTAGCAGCTTTGCTGCAGAGACATCTCTGCAACAGAAGTCAGTTAAGAGCTGTGTTTTGAGGTTACCTGTGATATAGATGCACGATCTGGGATGATCGTGATCTGTGGTGACCAGGAGCTTACCGCCGAGATTGGAGAGTCCTTGTATGCGGCCCGCCCTAATCCACGGCTCCTGGATCAAGGCAATGGCCGTGTGTTGAACCTCCAGCCACTTGCGAAGCTGAGCCGTCGCGGTCTGACTGTGGTGGAGGTTTGCCTGGAGGATCTTACAGGCCGACGAAGGGTACGCCATCGCTGGCCAACCCCTCCTCGTCCCCCTCCAGTTTGAGCCCGGCAAACAGGTCGCCCTCGTCGAAGCCGTCCCCTCCCTGGTCCGAAGCCGGGGACAGGATCATGTCCTCCAGCTCCTCACCCGATGAAGGGACGGCGCCCACGATGGCGGCAGCAGGGGCAGCCGACCCTGCCAGAGCAGGCTCGGCCACGGATGCTTCCGGGTTGCTTATAATGGGAGATGACTCCCCCTCTGGTGCTTGCGGCTGGTTTGGCACCTCGCCGATGGTTTCCGTGGCGGGGTCCCATCCCTGAGGGACGTCGGTGAACCTGCCGTTCCGACCCTGGAACTTCACGTACACCGCTCCCAATCCAATTGAGAGGCGGCGTCCGGCCTTCATCAGGGTCGGGATTTGGTCCATAGGGACGCCGACCACCACGAACCATTGCTCGGCCTGTTTGTCGGCAAAGAGGAGTACCCACCTCTTGATGTCTACCCAGGGGTTCTGGTAGCTGAGAGCGCGCCCGATGTTGGTCGACTCTCCGTATACTCCCTGCTCGTCTGGGATCACGATGCCACATCGTGTTCGCTTTTGGATCTCCGACTGACTCTGGACTACCAGCGAGATGCTAGTAGGGAGAGAGAGGTCGGAGACCGTTTTCTTCAGCCAGGCTAAAGTGTGGTCGTTTCCGCACCACAGTTTCAGGACACCCCCGGTGAACAGCGGCTTGGCGTTGAATGTCGGCCCTGGAGTGTCTGGTTTGGGGGAGCAGGCCTCGAGGATGATCTGCCTCTGAATGGCAGCGAGTACCTGGTCCGATACTTCCCTGCTGAGGATACCCGTGCGTTCGCAGGTGATCGCGACGTCTAGGGTTGCGCTGGCAGCTTGGGCGTAGCTTCTTTGGGGGACCCGTTTGGATTGATCAAGACGCGGCCGCTTATGCTCTCCCCGAGGTGTCAAAGTCTCGTTGAGAGCTCGCTTGGCCGCGGCCTGGTCCTTCCAATCGGGTCGCTGTATTTTGGAATTACCTTCCTGTTTCTCCGGAGCGCTGGTTGGCGGTCGACTGGGCGAGGAACGGCTTGTGCCGGCCCCAGCCTGCGACTGCTTGCCAGCGGCGAAGTTCAGCTGGCCGCTAGTCGGTTTGGCCGGCCTAGCGGCAGTGGCCTGCTTCTGACGGTTGCCTTTGCCTAGCAACCTGCGTTCTTGGCGTCACTCCTTCCTAGTCTTTCTCTCCCTCTGCTTACTCTGTTTAGAGGCAGCTGGCGGACCTGAAGGGTCAGTGCGGGGGCATCGGGCTTGTTGAGTGCTTTTACCCTTGCCCCTGCGTTTTTGCACTTGCCAGGCACGCGAAAACGCGTCCTCAGTGCATTCGACCGTCTCCGTTTGACCGGTGACGGTCGCCTGATGAGTGGAGGGTTGAGGATTTGAGGGGGAAGAAGGGTGTTTATCAGGAAGCCCGGTGCCTGTGTTACCTAGCTCCGGGATCTGTGTGGTGAGGGTCAGACCGGCAGTGGTATTAGTCGTCGCCTTGGTCTTCGCCTGAGTTTTAGAAGGGTCGGTACTGGTCCCAGTCAGCGCCGACGTCCTTCGTTTGTCTTGGGACTTCTTATCTTTGGTCTTGGCTGCGGTTCTCGCCACAGTCAGACCAGCACCCGCGCTGGTACCCGCAGCGTTAACTGCAAGGCCACCAGGGGCAAGGGGAGTGAAAACACCTCCCTTGGGAGTCTCATTGGCTTTCGCCTCCACTCCGGTGTTACTTGTAATAACTGGCCTTAAATTGTCCATGTTATTGTGGTTTTTAGTTCATCTCTCTGGCTTCCCACCCTCCATGGAGCCCGCACCTGGGAACGTCTTGCTGTTAAAAAGCTCGAACGTTAGGACTACCAGAGAGATATAGGGGCGCAAGGCTGGTTTACAGTGCGACATCGGGCGCTCGATCGGGTTGGCGTGGAAGGTTCAATGGGCCACCCCCAACGAACTGATCAACCCTCACTTACACCGTCAGCATGACCTTTACCTACCGCTTAGGTCGTCCGAGAACGACCACAGCGGACCTCACGCCCCTCGCCTGTGGCCCTCTGACGGGACACCATGGCCATTTCCCTACCCCTGGCTATTGGGTAGGGCCACCGTTTCGCTTGAAATCCAGACCAAAGGGGGCGTGTTGCCTTACGGGCACATTACAACCAGAGCCGCTCGGCTCAACCCCCCAGGACTCCTTCATCCCCGCTTACGGCGCTCAACTGCGCAGGTCCTAGCGCAGGTGACTGTTTACTCCTACCCGCCATCAGCTGATTTTTGTGATGGACGAGCCCGCCACTACCCAGTCACAGGGAGTCGCGGTTAGGAGTGGAGTTTAGGATTAAGAAGGTGGAAGGAGTGGGGATGTGGATAGGATGGAGTGTAGAAGGATTGTGAAATTTGGGGTAGGAAGCTGAAAGACGGGAAAGAATGGGGTAGAGGGAACTGGGCTAAGGATGCGCTGGCGCCTGGTGGTTTTTGTTGCGTCTATTTCATATGGAATTAGACCAAGAACGGGGTGGCAACCTCGGGAAGGTGCATCCGCCAGACTTGCCTTGAGGATCTACACGACCGTTGCGCTCCCCCTCAAGACCCCGCCACCCTGCTGCCTCTGAGGGAGGCGGCAGGGTAGGCCTGCATCTATACTACCAAGCAAAGCAAAGCAAAGCATGTCGTTGTGCAACCGCAAAAGCATAAATACAGACCCTCCCCTCTGACCCTGGCTTGCCTTTATTGGCCGGCTGGAGTGAAAACTGACGAGGAACAGAGCCCCCACCTCTTTCTTGCCTTTAAAGGTCGGCTTGAGTGGAGATTCGCAAAAGCAAACGTGCTCGGGGAAGGAAGTATTCCAGTTAGTGCTCGCAGGGATCTTGACCATCTTCCGGGCTCTGAGATTTTTCTGAAAGCCGTGGAGTACCTCTCCACTCCTCAAGCACCTCAGCACATGTTGCCCCCTTGTCGCTACGTCACTATGTGCTAGCGACGGTTTCCAGGGACCCATTATTGAGTGTGCTAGTAACCTCCTGCCATTTTATCTGTGAATAATATATTATCTTTGGTCAGGCAGGGGACATAGTCCTTCCATAGTTCAAAGTAACCGATCCACCAGGTATAGCAACCCACAGCCCAATATATTTTCTTTACATGTCCTGCAATAGTACTGCACCAACCAAGTGTTGTCTTTGGATACACTTGCATAGTGTATACAGGGATAATAGTCGGTTGGTGCCTCCTCATCTTTTAAAATTGTCTAAGGGGCCTCTGCGAGTTGACTTCGGCCCCTTGCACGTCTTCCAAAAGTTCGGGATCTCAGGGTCCCGAGATATGTCAAAGACACTTATAATAATAATAATAATGCTCTCCTTCAACTAAAAGTTTTAAGTCCCAGTTTTTACTAGAGCTACATCCGACATACAAGAATGACATGTGGTAGTTACAGACGTTCATTGTTGAAAAATCATTTTCTTTTCGATTAAGAAGACCAATTTATCAGCGCAATTGTAGTATTATATTAAAATTACTTGATT